>CAUYQG010023379.1:0-13975 GCA_963574415.1 Tarsius wallacei | reverse complement strand
ACTTCTATCTTTATCAAACTACTTATTTAACCCTATAATATCCTAACCTATTTTTTATCTCAAACGGTTGTTTTCCACCAGCTCTCAGCTGGGGTCTGTTGTTTATGAGGAAATGGCCAACTTGTTTTTCTCGACCCTCCTGCTGTTACTTGAAAAACATCCTTACACACACTAAGGGGCACCTTTTTGCTGCAATCTTACCTTCACTATGCTTAAGTATAATTTTTGCTGTCAAATGCCATCATCCCTCTGTGCATCTATTATCTCAATTAAAGAGGGAACATTTTCAAAGCCTATGCACGCAATCCTTTAAAGTAAGGGAAGGTCCGTCAAACAGGATCCATGGGGCTTTGCCACTACCATGGCCGCATTTGGCTGGAGCCTTTCTCACAGCCGGCGTTTTTCCTGTTTTCAGGTCCCTTTTACCCTACTCTTCTTAGGGATCGCGGCTCCCAGCAAAAACTCCATTGATATTTTTCACAGAAAGAGAAAAACAATCATAAAATTCCTATGGAACCACAAAAGACCTGAATAGCCAAAGTAATCTTGAGCAAAATGAGCAAAGCTTGAGGCATCACACTACCTTATTTCAAAATACACTACAAAGCTATAATATCAAAATAGAATGATCCTTAAATAAAAACAGATACATAAATCAATAAGACAGACTTTTTACAAATACTGCTTTTGCAGCATTTTACAAAAGCAAAAGCAAATGACGTATTTACAGTCAACTGATTTTTGACTAAGAACCACACAATGAAGGATACTTTCTTCAATTAACAGTGTTGAGGAAACTGGAGAGTCACATGCTGAATAATTTTTTTTTTTTTTTGAGTTGGAGTCTCACTCCATCACCTAGACTGGAGTGCAGTGGCACGCTCACAGCCACCCAAGTGTCAACCCGCTGGGCTCTGGGGATCCTTCTACCTCAGCCTTCCAAGTAGCCAGAACTGCAGGTGTGCGCTACCATGTCTGGCTAATTTTTGATTTTATTGTAGAGACAAGGTCTTAACCAAGTTGTTCGGGCTGGTCTTGAACCCGTGGGCTCAGGCAATCCACTTGCCTTGGCCTCCAAAGTCCTGGGATTACAGACTGAGCCACCGAGCCTGGCCAAGCTGAATAATTAAATTAGACTTCTGTCTCACATCATCTACAAAAATCAACTCCAGATGGAATGAAGACTTAAATGTAAGACCTGAAACTATAAAACTACTAGAAGAAAACAAATTGGAAAATCCTGATTGATTGATTTGGGCAAAGATTTCTTGCACGTTTTCAAAAACAAAGCTAACAGAAGCAAAAGTAGACAATGTATTACATTAAATAAATAAAAAACAACAATAGCAACAACAAAAACCAATCAACAAGTAAAGAGACAACCTGTAGAATGGGAGAATACATTTGTAAACCATATACCTGATGATGGTTTAATATCCAAAATGCATAAGAAATTCAAACAACTCAACTTTAAGGAAACAAGCCAATTAAAAAATGAGCAGGACCTGAATAGATATTTTTCAAAAGAAGATATACAAATGATCAACAGGTATATGGAAAAATATTCAACATCACTAATCACGAGGGAAATGCAAATTAAATTTGCAATGAACTATCACTTTGTACCTGCTAGAATGACTATTATCAAAACTATAAAAGATATGTGTTATTGAGGGTGTGGAAAAAAGGGAACCCTGGTACAATGTTGGTGGGAATGGAACTTAGTACAACCATTATAAAAAACAATGTGGACATTCCTCGAAAAATTAAAAATAAAACTATCATGTGATCTAGCAAACTCATTACCAAGTATACACTCAAAATATATAAAATTGATGTATGTTGAAGAGGTAGCTGCACTCCTATGTTCATTGTAGTATTATTCACAATAACCGAAATAAGGAATCAACCTAAATGTCCATCAGCAAATAAATGAATAAAGAAAATGGGGTATAGATATACAGTGGAATACGCTTCTGCTTTTACAAAGAAAAAAACTTGTCATTTGCGAAAACACGCATAAATCTGGAGAAAAATTATGTTAAATGAAAGAAGCAAGGCATAGGAAGCAAATACCACATGATCTGACTTACTTATCAAGTGTTTAAAAAAAAGCCTAATTAATAGATACAATGTGTAGAATGGAGGTTACCAGAGGCTAGGGGGTGGGTTGGGAGATTAGGGAGAGGTTGGTCAAAGGACTCAACATTTCAGTTAGACAGAATAACTTCAAGAAAATTATTGTACATCATGATGTCTATAGTTAACAATGTGTTGCATATTTGAAAATGGCTAAAAGAGTAGATCTTAGGCCTTCTCATCAGAGAAAAATGACAAGTATATTATGTAAGGTAATGCATATATTAAATGGCTGGATTTAGCCATTCCACACCATGTCTGTGACTCACCATGAACTTATGCAAGGTTTTAGTTGCCAATTAAAATAAATAAATAAATGAAAAATACCTCAAAGGTTAAAATGAATAATTTGTCTAATAAAAAACATAACTGCAGAAAAATGTGAAAATTACTAAATAAAATAATGAAGACAATTTATCGGAAAGTTACAACATAATTTCAATAGGAATTTATGAAGGAGAAAATAATTCAAGGAATTTTTTTTGCATGCAATAGTCAAAGAAATAACAGAGTAGAGTTTGTCATAAATAAAGAAAAAACCCAACTAAATGTGCTGCTTAAAGGAGCTAACCAACTGTTAAGCAGAATATGCAAATATAAAATACAGAATTCATACTTTAAATAATGATAATAAAATTTGAGAATCCCTTTAATGCACAGTCTGAAAATCTTTTGGAATAAGAATGATTGAACGGAAATATTTGGTATTAAGAAGTGTCAAAATATCATAAAACAGTCAAAATATTTGTAAAATAAATTGGAATAGCAACTAAATTCCAAATTTTATTATTCTTGGAGAAGGAGAGGGTGAGTAGTTGGTAATACTAGCTTCAGGATAGGATATTTTTTCAAGGCAATTATAAATACTGACAAAGTGAAGAAATGGTTTTGAAAAAGAAAAAAAAAATTTTTTTGAGTTGGTTTTTACTCTGTTGCCCAGGCTAGCGTGCAGTGACACAATTATGGTTCAGCATGGCCTCCACCACCTGGGCTCAGGCAATCCTTCTGCCTCAGCTTCAAGTGTCACCACATCTGGCTAATTTTTTTTATCTTTTTGTTTGTTTGTTTGTAGAGAGGAGGTCTCACTGTATTGCCTAGCCTGGTCTTGTACTCCTGTGCTCAAGCAATCTTCTTGCCTTGGCCTCCCATAGTGTTGGGATTACAGGCATGAGTCACTGCACCCTTCCTGAAGTAGAACATCTCATTTCTAAACCATTAGCAAAAATAAAATAAAAATAAATAACTAGCAAATGTTTACACAGTCACAACAGTAACAATATAGATGAAAATGAAAAATATTGATGTTCCAATATAATAAGCAATAATGTAACAATGTATTGATATAAGGTGAATAATGCAAAAAATAACATGCAAGTATTACAATTAAATGTAAATGTAAAAGCTAAAGCAAATGGCATATTAATTTCACCAAAAACTGTGATATATCTATACAGGAGAGAGCGAAAGTGCAGATGTGTGTTTGGGTCTGTGGTTTGTTGTGATAAACGTAAGTGGTATAAGGGAGCCAACCCCCCATTTTGCAGATTAGGATGTCAATCAACAATATATAAAAAGGTAATCAAGAAAGGTTTGATATATTTATGTAAATACTAGAAAGACAACTTGCCTCTAGGTAAGATATATGTGGTAGCATTATAAGAAATATAAAAATGATTATAATCCCTTTAGGATTTACAGCCTATTAGAAAACATGAAGTAGGTATATAATAACTATAATACAAAATTATATATTTAGCTCTATGCCTTCAATGGCTCATTACTAATTATACCTGTATGTAAGAAGTATTTTTTCTGACTACAGTAAATTAACTTGGATGAGAAATAGACTTATTTGAGGTTGAAACATCTAAAATTGACCTATTTAATAATGAAGATAGCTAATATTTGTGAAGACTTTGAATGACTATTCCAATTTAATCTTGACAAGAACTCTATAACATAGCCACTGTCATCCTTACTTAACATAGGAATAAGCAGGCAATAGCTAGGTAATTTATCTAAGGTTACAAAGTTGGGATTTGAATTATCTTACATACGGGATTCACAGTCCAAGTTTTTAGGTGTCAAGAGTGCCAAAAAAATTTTGCAAGTTGGAAAGAACAACGGAATTCCAAACAAACATTCTACATTGCTGCTGAAGTGGTTTTGGGCATCTTTGTCCTACTTCCTGGTAGCTATCAGTATAAAGTTGAGGAAACTTGAAATCTTTTTAATTCTATTGTTCTTTCCAACTTGCAAAATTTTGTGAGTTCGTCAATGTTTTGAGACTACAGAATTAAGCTATTTCAGTAACAAGGAGGTATGATTTAGTGTGATGCTAGAATAAAGTTAAAACATATATTACTTAATATATAATCTACACTCTCACTCTTTAGTACCTGCTTTCTTTCTGGTATTGGTGTGGTTGACACTTTCATATGCTATATTCAATAACTCTATTAATTCTTGAAACAACTCACCAAATTTCTTAAGTTATCACTCTTCTCACTCTGCAGATGAAAAAAACGAAAGCCCAGAGGTTTAAGTAACTTGCCCAAATACATTCAACAAATTTAACACTAAAGACATAATTCAACTCAGGCCCTTTAGACTAAAAATTGTTTGTTTCCACAATACTCTATGATAAATGTTATGAATGATGCATATTGTTGAAAATTTCAGAAATAATATGAGATGCATTAAGAGTACTTTGTCTTACTTCTTCTGCCTCAAGCTCTTAAGGGCTCGATTGTCAATAATGGCATTTGAGAACATTATTCAAGCTTTCTTGTGCAGATGCTGTGAGTTCCTGGAATTGTTGATTTCAGTACAAACCTGTGCTACCTAGTTCTGATGTGAGGTTATATTCATTCATTCACTGACTTTCATTCTGTGAATATTTATTGGACAACTGCTTTGTGCATGGCAATGTTCTAGATACTGTGGATTCAGCGGGAAACAAAGTACATAAAACCCTGCTCTTCGGGGATTTCGTTTTCATGTGATAGCATCATTGCAGACTCCTCCTCCTCAAATTCCGTGACCTAGAATTTAAAAAAAAAACTTCTTGATTGTAGGTGTTCTCACCCCAAAGCAAATATGTGAGGCATTATATATGTTAAATTAGCTTGATTTAGCTATTCCCCAATGCATACATATTTCAACACATCATGTTATACATGACAAATATATGCAAATTTTTGTTTTTCAATTAAAAATGAATAAATTTTTTGAAAAACTTTCCTTTCAGTTTTTCTTATTTTTTAAATAAAATAATAATGGAAAATGTGAAAAAATCATTAAATAACTGTGCAATCACTGCTCTACGGACAAACATGACTAACCAGTAGAAATTGTTGACTTCCAGATAGTGTCACCATTTTATAGCTTTAAAATACCTATGCAAAAGAATGTATTCAGAACAGAGACCCAGCAGAGTAATATGTACTCTTTTTCTCAACTATCTAACAGATACAAACTATAGTTAAGAGCTGATTGACATTATGATGTTTAAATATATGATACTTAACAAGTCATTACAACAAAATTTTCATCTTCTAAGTAAATTATGCCCATTTTCTATTTGCTTTTTAGAATTCACTTTATCATATTTTATGTTTCTGCAGTGATGCCATATTGTTGAAACAGGATTTATGTAATCTGATTTTATAAGAAAATGGTGGTGACTTGGCAAAACCCAATAAACTATTTCATTATTCCTTTCCATTTTTTTTTTTTTTTGAGTTGGAGTCTCACTCTGTCGCCCAGACTGGAGTGCAGTGGCTGCTCCTGGCCACCGCAGCCTCGACCTGCTGGGCTCTGGCGATCCTTCCGCCTCAACCTTCCAAGTAGCTGGAACTACAGGCGCGCGCTACCACACCCGGCTAATTTTTGATTTATTACAGAGATGAGGTCTCGCCAAGTTGCCCAGGCAGGTCTCGAACCCACGGGCTCAGACAATCCACTCACCTCAGCCTCCCAAAGGTGCGGAATTACAGGCTGAGCCACCGAGCCTGGCTTCCTTTTCATCTTTAATAAATATTTTATAATGGTTTCCTTCTTTCTTTTTTTTTTCTAATGATTGACCCAATTCTACATTTCAATGCAAAAGCAAGACAGGGTTCAACCTTCACTTTTGATTTTTTGGATTACCAATTATTTTTTAGTCCTTACAAAGGACTTGAGCTTTCTCAACATTACGCATGATTTAACAATTAATCAAAAATGACATCAAGTCAAGAAATCTTTTTGTTGACTGGAAGTCTTGTATCTGTTTCCTAGAATTCCGTTCACTCTGCCAAATCCACCTGGCAACACAGGTGGGGTATTTATTGCAAAAGTTAAGCTTACCCTTTGTGGATTATTGTATTAGTTCATAGATGCTCCTATTTAAATTTTCTTGTTAAAAATGAAATTTATGGCACATAGTTTCTGTTAAAAATGAATTTAATTTACTAATATAAAGTTGATGTTGTTTTGTGAGGAAAGTGTGTTTTATGAGAACTCATCAGTTGATTGATTTTTATATATTTCTAGTTGGTGCCCAGTTATTTTGATATATATTTACTTTGATCACATTATTTACAAAGAAACTACATGCATACTTTTAACAATTTGGATATAGACTACAGCTGTGTAACTATTTGAAAAATAATTTTTATGACTTATCAATCTGATTCTAGCCAGCAGGCACTTATTCTAAATCATAACACTTCAGTAATCTTCATTGAAGAAAGGTATATGTTGTATGTTTTTTAGAGTTCAATTTAGCAAGAACTAAGTGAAGGATTTGAAAGATAAGATACTTGCCTACCCAGGGTGCTCAACACAATGCTAAAGCTGGAAAGGCTAACATGTCAGTAGCCTGGTAATTTCCTTAAGAATTCAATGCTATCAGTCATCAAAAGGAGTTTGTGTAGTATGTCAGAGGTTTATAATTTTGTCCTGTCCTAAAAACTTTTATGATAGGAAGATAATTCCAATTTCTGTGTTATTAAAATCTTTGTACAATTTTTAGTCACGATGGCAGAAATAGTTCTGGTCTTTTAAAAAATTAGATTCCTAATTTCTAATTTTTAAAATAGAATTAATCTGCCTGGCTACTTTATAATTGTAAAGTGGGATTTTAACAGTAAATAAGTGGTGACTGCGGGTCCATTTAAACTCCTTTGTATCAAATTCTAATTTATGGTTTTGTGGGATAATGTTATATCAAGAATAATTATGTTCCCATTTGGAATACGTCTTAAATTGTTAGACTGCATTGTTTAAAGATGATCTATAGCAGTATTTAAGAACATAAACAAGCTTCATTGGTTTCATTTCACAGTCTCAGAATTAGTTTACAAATAACTAAAATTCCTTACTATAGATTAATATGATATTGTTAGCTTTCTTTATATATTTCTTTGGGGACTTTGATAGAGAAAGGAATAAATATAAGGAAATTGTGTATTTCATAGATAAGAGTAAGGGCACCATCTGGGAACTTTTTTGTAAGACTGCAGGAAGAAGGCTACTTTGGTTTCTCTATCTCAGGGCTAGGTAGAATGATCTCTGATAAAATCTATTTCATCTAAGCAATAAAGCAACTTTATCTCAGAGGACTGGAGGGCTGTATATGTCTGTCTGTGAAATGTAACCCAAGATACTGAAAAGTTTAATGGTAATTCCTGGAGGATGGTTTTTTGAAGAGTCCCATGATAACTTGGAGAACATGCCACTTACTCTGTTGCCCTAGCAAATTAAAACAAAACAAACAAACAAACAAACAAAAACTAGGTTTGAGGAAAATGTTAACATCTGTCCAAATCCTTTATCAGAAAAAAAGTGTTTGCAATTGAAGACATAAAGAATAAAAGAACCTGTAGCATGACCTTAGAAAAGAAGAAATAGGTGAATATAGGTCAATTAAAGTTGCATCTGATGCCAGTTTTCTGATTGTCAGTCCCTATCTGTCCATCACAGGATTAAAAGCACCAGGTTGTTAAGACCTGAAAGCACCTACCAAATGAGTGCTGAAACTGAGTGTTAGAGTAAGAATGAAAGGAAAATACTTCCATTATTTCAAAATACCCCAATGTAACATGGAGTGAGTTCAATTATTCTTAGTTAAAAATTAATTCCATTTTTTGCAGAGTGATAAAACTAACCAAGACACCCCAGTGCTCTGTTAGAAGACTGATGATTTACAAGGTCCTTTACTGTGAATCTTTTGCCCATTCTGTGAATAATACATAAAAGAATTTTTTATCAATGAAAAATGAAGGAAATATATTATCTAGAATAAAGTGGGAAGTATACTTTTAAAATCTTATTAAGTTTATCTTCCTGACATTTCTTTTTTTTTTTGAGTTGGAGTCTCACTCTGTCGCCCAGACTGGAGTGCAGTGGCTGCTCTCGGCCACCGCAGCCTCGACCTGCTGGGCTCCGACGATCCTTCTGCCTCAGTCTTCCGAGTAGCTGGAACTACAGGCGCGCGCTACCACACCCAGCTGATTTTTTGATTTATTGTATAGATAAGGTCTTGCCAAATTGCCCGGGCGGGTCTTGAACCCGCGGGCTCAGGCAATCCACTCACCTCAGCCTCCCAAAGCGCTGGATTACAGGCTGAGCCACCGAGCCCAGCTCATTTCTTTTTTTTAAGCATTATTTTCACACTTTAAAACAACATTCTTCACAATTTTTCTGTCTTCCTTCTTCTCTCTTTTCTCCTTCCCTCCCCTTCTCCCTCTCTTTCTTTCTCTTTTTTCTTTTATTCTTTCTCTGGGGTGATGAAAAAATTCTACAATTAGATTATGGTTACATAACTTTGCAAATATTCTAAAAACCATTGAATTGTACATTTTGAATGAGTGAAATGTATGATATGTAAATTACATATCAAGGAAACTGTTTTTCTCTTGGAAAAAGTGAAATGCCAACCAGAGGTTAACTAAGGCGACTAGAATGAGTACAAAAGAGCAGCCTGTTCTCATCTCACACTGATTACAACAAATCACAAGGCTAGACACTCAGTTTGAGGACTCAGTTGGAATGTCCTTTCAGTTCTTACCAATTTTGTGCTTTTCAGTCTTGAGATGGAAGAGATGGACTGACAATCAGAAACTTGGCATCCATCTCAGCTTTAATTCACCGATATCAATTTATGGGCCTTGTGTCCTACATCCTGGGAAAGGGGACTGTCTGTGATAATTCAGAGAGAGATTTGTTCTTTATGAAGATAAACCACAGGATGGTGAATGCTTGAACATGTAGTTGTCAGATGAACAGTGAACAAAATACACACATAACATTTACTGTATTTAATCAGATTAATTAGGTAAACATTTTGAATATTTGTTATTAAAATCTAGTAGGCTTTATTCATTCTGAAGTAAATGCCATGTCACAAATTTGAAGATTAAGTTTTTGAAAAAGCATTATATGCTGTTTTTGAGAAAGTTTTGGATACCTGGAAAATACTATTTGTCTACATTAGGAAACTTTTCAAAGTACTTAAAAGTTAAGCTCCATTACAAAACTGGCAATTTTTGTAATGGAGCTTAAAAATTTTGAAATCAGAATATATACAAGATTATACAATTTCCAGATTGCCTTCTTTTTATTGTGCTGTCAAAGTAATGTCTATTCAGTTGGTTTTGTTGCCTCATCATACTCATTATACAGGAAATTCCTTTTCCCATTATCTCCTGGGACATTGTAGGACTGCTTTGTAATTGACTGTGAATGTTTCTCAGGGAATACTAGGATCTTTTAAATTATGTCTCATTGGATTAGAAAGAATTTTTGTTTTGTTACATTTGCTCAAGCCAGTGCTATATGCTAGCTTTACTCAATAGTTTGTCACTTAACTTCCTGTGCAGAAGTTGCCTACCTATATTATTGAAATGGCTCAAGTGAACTTGGCCTGCAGGATGGAAAATGCATTTAACATATTTTTCCAGGGCTAAGCTGTGTACTACAATTTATTCAAATTACTTTAAAACAGAAGAAAGTATACAACCCTATTCCCTTGTCAAAGATAAGTGCATCTTAATGAAAATTTGGCCTAATGGAAGTTTGACTTCATGAAAATAATTGTTTAAATGAGAAGTGAAAGGATCTTTATTGATTGTCTAGTTTCACTTACTCATTGACAAAGTAGATTTGTACTTTTAAGAAAGAGCTTATATTTTCCTTACTTTTATTTAAAAATATAATAGAAGTTTTTACTTAGGAATGGAGGATAGTTTTTGATAAAGAAATACATTTTCTCACTGGAAGGCAATTTACCAAAATGTTGACAGTGCTTATCTCTGATTGGTAAGTGTGTGGTTTAATTTTATTCCGTATATTTTCTTCTGTGCTCCAGATGTTCCACATGAACGTATTACTTTTGTGATGATGAAATGCTATTTTTGAAAAGGTATATTTCTTCAAGGATACATATGAGTACATTTTGGCTTTAACAATTAACATTTCTCTGTTTTAGATAGACTTTTTTTATTGTAGAAAGAACCCTTAATATGAGACATCCTTTTAACAAACTTTCAAATGTACATGATTGTTAACTGTAGGTACAATGTTGTATAGCAGTTCTCTAAGAGATATTCATCTTGCTTAACGGAAACGTTGTGTCTATTGATTATTAAATCCCCATTTGCACTTCTCCCCAAGCCCTGGACACATAATTTCACTCTTTGACTCTGTGAATTTGAGTATTTTAGAGACATTGTACATGTGCAATCATGCAATATTTGTCTTCCTATGAGTGGCTTTTTTTTAACTTATTATAATATCACATATTGAATCGCTTTTGAATAATTTCCTTCTTTTTTAAGGCCTCTTTTTAAAGATATATATATCATTTTCTTTATCCATTCATCTTTCAGTGGATATTTAGGTCCACATCTTGGCTGGTGTGAGTAGTGCTGCAGTGTACATAGGAGTGCTGGTATCTCTTTGAGATTCTGATTTCAATTATTTTGGATAAATACCCAGAAGTGGGATTTCTAGGCTTAAATTTCTTTCTTTTTTTTAAGTAATTTTTTTTATTTTAAAGTTGTGGGGTACAATTCAGGGTTAGGTATACAAATGTTCATTATGCAGGTACCCATGTTGATGAGGTGTGCTCCCTTAAATTTCTTTACATCCTGGCCAATATCATTACATTTTGTCTTTTTGAAAATAGCCATTGCAGCAGATGTGAATGATATCTCATGGTTTTGATTTGCATTTTCCTGAGGATTAATGATGTTGGTCACCTTTTCATGTACCTGTTGTCCATTTGTATGTCTTCTTTGGAAAAATGTCTATCCAAGTCCTTTGCCCATTTGCTGATTGGGTAATTTTTATTATATTTATTTTTTATTTTAAAGATGTGGTGTACAATTCAGGGTTAGGTATATAAATGTTCATTATTCAGGTACTCTTGATGATGAGGTAGGTGTGCCCCTCCTTCCCCTGGCAGTTTCCCTCAACTGTCAATCCCACCCCCCCTCCCCTGACAGTTTCTCACAACTGCCAATCCCTTTCTTACCGTATTATAATTGTTCAAGATCCGCTTATGAGTGAAAACATATAGTACTCAGATTTTGTTTCTGTGATTGATCACTGAGTATGATAGACTCTAAATTCATCCAGGGTGCTGTGAAGTTCATATGTTTGTCCTTCTTTATGGGTGCATAATATTCCATTGTGTATGTGTACCACATTTTGAAAAATCCAGTTCAGCTTCGATGGGCAGCACAGTTGGTTCCTTGTTTTTGCTATTGTGAATAGAGCTGCAACAAACATGCGTGTGCAGGTATCTTTTTTGTAGAATGATTTGCTCCTCTGGGTATATTCCCAATAGGGGAATTGCTGGGTCATATGGAAGGTCAATTTCTAGTTTCAGAAATCACCACACTGTCTTCCAAAGAAGTTGCACTATTTTGCATTCCCACCAGCAGTGTAGAAGTGTTCCTTTTTCTCTGCATCCTCTCCAGCACCTGTTTGTTTTGTTAATGATGGCCATTCTTACTGGGGCTAGGTGGTATCTCAAGGTGATTTTGATTTTCATTTCTCTGATGATGAGTGAGGCTGAGCACTTTTCATATGTCTGTTGGCTGCCCATATATCTTCTTTTGAGAAGTGTCTATTCATGTCTTTTGTCCACTTTTTAATGGGACTATTTTTTTTTTCCTTTTGGCATATTTGAGTTCCTTGTAGGTCCTAGATATACAGTTGGCAAATATTTTTTCCCATTCTGTGGGCTGTCTCCCTGCTCTCTTGATGATTTCTTGTGCTTTGCAGAAGCTCGCCAGCTTGATGAGGTCCTACTTGTCTGTCTTATTTCTTATGGTATGGGCACTTAGGGTTTTGGTCAGGAATTGGGTGCCAGTTCTTTCTGAAATTCTTATAGTTTGAGGTTTGCATTTAGGTGTTTGATCCATGGAGAGTTGATTTTTGTGTATGGTGACAGGTAGGGGTCCTGTTTCAATCTTCTGCCTGTGGTCAGCCAGTTTTCCCAGCACCATTTACTGAATAGGTTCTCCTCTCCCCAGTGGTTGTTGTCAAAGATGAGTTGGTTGAGAAATTGAGGCTTTGCTTCAGGAATCTTTATCCTGTTCCTTTGGTCTGTATTCCTGTTCTTGTACCAATACCAGGCTGTTTTCATTACTGCAGACTTACAGTAATGTTTGAAGTCTGGAAATGTGATAGCTCCTGCTTTACTTCTTTTGCTAAGAATTGTTTTGGCTTTTTGTGGTCGTTTCTGTTTCCATATGAAGTTTTGTATTGTTATTTCCAGATCTGAGAAGAATGATTTTGGTAATTTAATGGGTATTGTGTTGAATCTGTAGATTGCCTTTTGTAGGATGGACATCTTAACAATGTTGATTCTTCCTATCCATGAACATGGAATATTTTTCCATTTGTTTGTGTCTTCTGGATTTCTTTGAATAGTGTTTTGTAGTTCTCATTGTAAATGTCTTTCACTTCTTTGGTGAGGAAGATGCCGAGGTGTTTCATTTTTTTTTTTTTTTTTTTGGTGGCTATAGTGAATGTGATTGTATTTTCTATTTGGTTCTCTGCCTACTTGTTGTTGGTATATAAGAATGCAACTGCCTTTTGCACATTTATTTTGTACTCCTAGTACTTGCCAATGTTCTTTATCAGTGCAAGAATGTTTTTGACAGATTCTTTTGGATATTCGAGGTATAGATCATATCGTCAGCAAAGAGGAATAACTTGACTTCTTCTTTTCCTATCTGGATACTCCTGATTTCCTTCTTTTGTCTAATTGCCCTAGCTAGGACTTCCAACACAAAGATGAACTACAGGAGTGAGAGTGGGCAACCTTGTCTAATTCTAGTTTTTAGGAGAAATGTTTCCGGTTTCTGTCCACTTAGCATTGTTAGCTGTAGGTTTATTGTAGATGGCACTTACTATTTTGAGGTATGTTTCTTCTATACCTAGGTGTTTGAGGATTTTTATCAAGAAAGGATGCTGGATTTTATCAAAAGCTTTTTGGATCTAATGATATAATCATGGGTTTCTTGCTTTTACCTCTGTTGATGTATTTAATTACATTTAGGGTCTTGCGACTGTTGAACCAGCCCTGCATCCTGGGGATGAGCCTACTTGGTCATAGTGGATGATTTTTCAGATATGATTTTGGATCCGATTTGCTGGAATCTTGTTGAGGATTTTTGCATCTAGGTTCATAAGAGTTATTGGCAAGTACTAGGAGTACAAAATAAATGTGCAAAAGGCAGTTGCATTCTTATATACCAACAACAAGTAGGCAGAGAACCAAATAGAAAATACAATCACATTCACTATAGCCACCAAAAAAAAAAAAAAAAAATGAAAC
>CAUYQG010023377.1:0-12770 GCA_963574415.1 Tarsius wallacei | reverse complement strand
CTGGGCTCCGGCGATCCTTCCGCCTCAGCCTTCCGAGTAGCTGGAACTACAGGCGCGCGCTACCACGCCCGGCTAATTTTTTGATTTATTGTAGAGATGAGGTCTTGCTTGCCCAGGCGGGTCTCGAACCCGCGGGCTCAGGTAATCCACTCACCTCAGCCTCCCAAGGTGCGGGATTACAGGCTGAGCCACCGAGCCTGGCTAAGTATAGCAATTTTAAGTCTATTGAATAATATCATCTATATGTAGGTTTTTATTCTCTTCAAACTGCCATCATGCACACTCCCATCAGCTCCTTAAAAATCAGTAAGATTAATGGGGTAATTAGCATTTCTGGTTTCATAATTAAGAAAACTTGGGTTCACAAATATTACTTGCCCAACTGAAAAGAAAAGACAAAATAAAAACATGCCTAATTTTGTTTTCTATTTGTATTATAGAGAATCATAATTAGGATATCAAAACTACTCAAATGGGGCTATGATAAAATTAGTCACTTTTAATAATTTATGCCATCAGTGTGTAGATACTGATTGAGTGATTGTGTAGCCCAGGCTGGAGTGCAGTGGCACAACCACGGCTCACTGCAGCCTTGAACTCCTGGGCTCAGGCAATCCTTTGGCCTCAGGCTCCGGAGCAGCTGGAACTACAGGTGTGTGTTACCATGCCTAATTTTTTAATTTTTTTGTAGAGACGAGGTCTTGCTATGTAGCCCAGGCTGGTCTCAAGCAATCCTCCTGCCTAGTTTCCCAAAGTGCTGGGATTACAGCCACTGCACCTGACCGCAGATACTTTTTCTAAAGAGGAATCATGATGGTTTTTTTAAAATTGACTCAGTTTCCATTTTCTAGAACTTAAAATTTACCTCCAGTTGTTCATCCTCCAAAAGACTTATAACCAGCCACCTGATATCTTTAACTGCATCTTCACTGTTTAGGAAAATAAAGAGGTTATAAAATACCATGGTCTGGAGGTAGGTCAGTACTGTGTATCTTGCATGCCAAGAACTGCTTCTTGCTGTCTGTAAATGAAAAATAAGCATAAATGACAAAAACAGTACTGAGAAAAACACAAGACGAGAGACAGTGACATTACACACAGATAATGTAATATTCTATTTTATTTCTACTTTCACAGGCATAATTAGGACAAGCTCATCTTACATTTTGTTCTAAGTAAAAAGGCTGAATTAACTATTTCAGGTAGAGTTAGTTACTCAGAATCTGTGATGTCTGAGAGTAAAAGGAAAGAAACAGGCTGGGCGCAATGGCTCACATCTATAATCCCAGCACTTTGGGAGGCCGAGGTGAGAGGATTGCCTGAGCCCACAGGTTCAAGATCAGCCTGGGCAACTTGGCGAGACCTCATCTCTACAATAAATAAATAGCCAGGCGTGGTGGCATGTGCCTGTAGTCCCAGCTACTTGGAAGGCTGAGGTGGAAGATCACCTGAACCCAGCAAGTTGAGGCTGTGAGCATGCCACTGCACTCCAACTCCAGCCTGGGCAACAGAGTGAGACATCAACTCGAAAATAAAATAAAAAAAAAAAAAGGACAGAAACACATAGAAAAAAGTCAATTTTACAAGTGAGAACTAGTCTTAATCAACGAATGGCTCTTAACTACTGCAAGGACTGCATATTATTTTATTTTACTTTTGGTACCAGCTGATAGAGTCTTGAAAGCAAATTTCAGAACTACTAATTCCACTACAAAAAAATACCACCGTAGGTTGCTAAAAAAATATTTTTCAGTGGTTATCAAATTTAAAAGCTGTGGTAAAATGTCCACTTTTATTTCATATAACGTGTGTATCCTGGATAATGCTAACCATACAGTATACTAACAATGCAACCAGAAAATATACAATCACAATAGGTCTCTCTGGCATAGACCAGGAAAGGGAAGTGAATAAAATAAAGGGGAACTCGTAAAAGGGAAACACCATCCTCCTCCCTCATAAACACTTTGCATCCAAGGCGCTTCAGTAATTGATTAGCTCTTTACATATATACATAGTTTTTGGCTTAAGTGACTTGCCCAAGGTCACAGAAGTTGGTGGCAGAGCCAGGTACAGAATCTAGGTTTGTTTCTTTGGTCAACATATATGTCTTCTCTTATACTAAAAGAAAATTCAAAACAAAAACAAAAATCAGGAACTGTGTGTATTGCAGTTGACTCTGTGAAATTCTTAGAATAGTAAACCAAAATCCTAACCAAAAGACATAAATAATATCATACACTCTTACTTGTTTTAGCACCTGAAGTACCAAAGGCACTTGATGAGGGTAAAGCAACCCCTGAGACATTAGCGATAAACATAACTTTGCGTCTCTTTTCAGTTCATCGTAGCTACTGTCATTTTCCACTGGGGCAATCTAAAGAACAATTTTTTTAAAAGACAAAAAGTAAAAAATAACTATCAATACGTTAAAAGGCATCCCACATGAAATATATCACATTCCTACTTTTAACAACTTGTATGGAAAATTTCAAACATACACATAACGAACCCCTATGAACCAATCACTTCTTCAATAACGAGAAACTCACAAATATCTAGTTTCACTTTTTGTTTCCTTCTGGTTCCTCTTTCCCCAACTAAGTTAACTGAAGCAAATCCCATACTATTTTATCATAAATGTTTACTTATTTGCTTATTTAAGAGACATGATCTCACTATGTTGCCCAAGCTGGTCCTTTTTTTTTTTCTTTTGAGTTGGAGTATCACTCTGTCACCCAGACTGGAGGGCAGTGGTATGCTCCTAGCCACGGTAGCCTCGACCTGATGACTCAGGTGATCCTTCCACCTCAGCCTTTCAAGCAGCTGGAACTACAGGCATGCGCCACCACGCCCAACTAACTTATTTATTTTTTATTTATTGTAGAGATGAGGTCTTGCCAAGTTGCCCAGGCTGGTCTCGAACCCATGGGCTCAGGCAATCCTCTCACCCGTGGCCTCCCAAAGTGCTGGGATTATAGGTGTGAGCCACTATGCCCAGCCCCAGGCTGGTCTTAAACTCCTGGCCTCAAGCAATCCTCCTGCCTTGACCTCCCAAAGTGCTGGGATTACAGACAAGAGTCACTGTGCCCAGCCTATCCTAAATATTTTATTATGTTATTTCTAAAAGGTCTCTTAAAAAAACAAACACACACATGACATCATCACATATAAAACTTCATTACAGTTACAATATAAATGCTCAAATTTCCCGTGATCACATTTGTGCTATTATAATTAGTTTTTTAAAATCAGATTCAACATAATGACAACACACTGATTCAGCTGGTATGTTTTGTATATCTCTTTTAACCTGTAAATTATTTCATCCTCTTAAAATTCCTTGCTATAAGCCGGGCTCGGTGGCTCAGCCTGTAATCCCGCGCCTTGGGAGGCTGAGGTGAGTGGATTGCCTGAGCCCGCGGGTTCGAGACACGCCTGGGCAACTTGGCGAGACCTCATCTCTACAATTAAAAAAAAAAAAAAAAAAAATTAGCCGGGTGTGGTAGCGCACACCTGTAGTTCCAGCTACTTGGAAGACTGAGGAGGAAGGATCGCCGGAGCCCAGCAGGTCGAGGCTGTGGTGGCCGGGAGCGGCCACTGCACTCCAGTCTGGGCAATGGAGTGAGACTCCAACTCAAAAAAAAAAAAAAAGAAAAAAAGAAAAAAAAATTCCTTGCTATATATATTTTTACTAAGAGGAAGAAAAGCTGGGCCATTGTTTTGTAGTTTCTACCATGTGGCCTTCCCTGACTGTTTCTCTGTGGTGGTAAACCCTGGCCCAATGAAGTCTGGTAAGTGGGCTATTATTTGATTTTACTGAAGTTTCATCATTTAGGCACAACATAAGTGGTGTGTATTTCTTCTACTGATATTTAGTTTTCTCTTTGTGATAATCCACTATAAAAACAAAGATTTGCAAAATGGTTATTTATTCTTTATATTACCTGGAATACCTATACACAGAAAAGTGTTCTCTCACTCAGCATGATTTCTTTCCCTCCTGTCCTCCAAAAATAAAGTGATTTTTAAAAAAAAGTTATCATTATGAACGAATAAATTTCAACAAATCTGATAGCTTTAATCCACTGTAGTTACTCTTCATATTGGTTCTCAGTTTCTTCTTTGGCTAACAGAAGCCTCCTCAAATAGGGCCCTGAATCCTTTAATACAACTGTAGCAGCTTTGGTTTCTGGCGTGACAAGATGACCTAGGTTTATCTTGTACATTTCTCACTCCATCCCTGAAATTAGCCATTTCTCCAAGAAGCTCTGATTTTTTTAGTGGGAAATGATATTTAAAAACCAAAAATTAGCTGTGCTTACACCTGTAATCCCAGCGCTTTGGGAGGTGGAGGCAAGAGCATTGCCTAAGCTCAGGAGTTCAAGACCAACCTGGGCAACGTGGCAAGATTTCGTATCTACAAAGTAAAAGAATTAGCCAGGTATGGTGGCTCGCATCTATGGTTCCAGCTACTTGGAAGGCTGAGGCAAAAGGATTGCCTAGGCCTAGCAGGTAGACGCTGTGGTGCTTGTGAGCATGCCACTGCACTCTAGTCTGGGTAACAGAGTGAGACTCTGACTCAAACAAACAAACAAAACCCATAAATTGGGCACTAGGAGTGTTCATTGTTACCGAGTTGGTTAGTGTTTCTGAGTTTATTCAGTGGCCAGAGATAGGAAATAAGCACATCTTCTAAGGAGAAACAGATCATACTAATATTTTTAAACTGAATTTAGGACTCCCGAGATTTTCTTTAACCTCTTGGATTTTTATACCTTTTTACGTCTCATGTGCAAATGCTTGGTTCCTATTAACAGTTAATGTTTATTTGCTTTTTATACATCTCACAAAGTACAAAAAAGTCACCGTTCTGTGTATTTACCCCACCAACCAGAAGAGCGGTAAGGTTCACTAATTTCATTTTGCTTATTCTTCTTAAGGGGTTTTTAAGCAATTACTTTATAGCAGTCAAATGATTCATACTACAATAAATCTGAAATTCAGGATGTATTACAGTTTATTTACCCAGACCCTCTCCAGATCCAATGGACATTTGAATTATTTCCAGTCTCTTGCTTTTGAAATAGTGCTACAATATATATCTTTGTGCACAGTCATTCCCTATGTTTACCAGTACATCTTTGGGATAGAAGGGTAGAAGTATGTTGCTACCAGAAAGTAAACGCATATGTGCTTTTGCTAGACACTGGTCCATGCCCCTCTTGACTGCCTATTTCCTTGGAGACTCACCATTACAGTATGACGTTAAACATCCCGATTTTTGCTAGGACAGGTAAAAACATATACCTCAGTAGGGTTTTAATTTGCAAAAAGAAATGATTTGTCTCTAAAGTACCAAGAACTGTTACCAACTGTGTTAAAATACTCAAAGTTCAACATTACCACAATGCTTTGCATACTCATAACAAATAGGAATGTAATCATACTTTTACTATGACAAAGATTCACTCCTTGATCAAACTTAGGCTCCTCTAAGCCTTCTTTCTGACTAGGCCTCATCCCTGGGCTTTCTTTGGTTTGCAGAGTCCAGTTTTAGCAAGACGAATTTCATTTAGAAAGAATCCTCCACTCCTGGTATCTGATTACCCTCTTCTGCCTTCTGCAAGAATTCTGTTAAGATGGTTTAGAAGAAAATCCTCCTACTCCTGATGAGTAACTTTTCCTTGTGGTTTTAACAAATGTCAAAATAATTTTTTCTTTAACAACAGGTCCAAGCTGAGTACATTAATTCACTATAAAAGTATGTTCATGGTTTGATGGGATAGTTTCTTTTAGCAAACTTGATTAAAACAAGGTTTTCCCTTAGTGATGACAACTAAACAAAACTGCAAGCCCACACTTTAAATTTTTTTCTTTTGGTCAAAGTCTCACTGTTGCCAAGGCTGGTGCAGTGGCATGATCATAGTTTACTGTAGCCTCAACCTCCTTGGTTCAGGCGATCCTTTCACCTTAGCCTCCAATAACCAGGGCTACAGGTGAGTGCCACCATGCCTGGCTAATTTTTTGATTTTTTGGCTGAGACGAGGTATCACCATGCTGCCTAGACTGGTCTTCAACTCTTGGGCTCAAATGACTCTCCTGCCTTGACCTACCAAAGTGCTGAGATTACAGGCATGAGCCATTGCACCCAGCCACATTTTAAAAATATTTTAAAAGAATTTAAGGCATTTAAATAGCATATATTCATAATGAAAGCACGGTACCGAACAAACCTAATTTCTTCATTAAAACAAATAAGGGGGGAAAAAAGCTTAAAAGGTCACATACTTCCATTTGTATAACATTCTTTTTTTATCTAAGAGACAGATTCTTTTTCCTATGCTGGAGTACCATAGCTATTCACAGATATGATCCTAGTATACTATAGCCTCGGACCTCTGAGCTCAGGCAATTCTCTTGCTCAGTTTTCCAAGTAGCTGGGACCACAAGTATGCACCAACTATGCCCATCTATATGCCATTATTTATTTATTTATTTATTTTTTGAGAAAGCAGGATTTATTGAGAGGGCAGAAAAGCTCCCACAGTATGAGGGGACCTAAGGGGGTTGCACGATATGCCCCCCTTTTTTTTTGAGTTGGAGTCTCATTCTGTCGCCCAGACTGGAGTACAGTGGCAGCACATGCCAGGCCACCGCAGTCTCAACCTACTGGGCTCCAGCGATCCTTCTGCCTCAGCCTTCCAAGTAGCTGGAACTACAGGCATGCACTACTACAGCTGACTAATTTTTGATTTATTGTAGAGACGAGGTCTCACCAAGTTGTCCGGATGGGTCTCAAACCTGAAGGCTCAGGCAATCCATTTGCCTCGGCCTCACAAAGTGCCGGGATTACAGGCTGAGCCACCTAGCCCAGCCACCATTCTTAAATGATAAAATTGCCAGGCTCGGTGGCTCAGCCTGTAATCCCTGCGCTTTGGGAGGCCGAGGTGAGTGGACTGCCTGAGCCCGTGGGTTCGAGACCTGCCCAGGCGAGACCTCATCTCTACAATAAATCAAAAATTAGCCAGGCGTTGTAGCGCGCGCCTGTAGTTCCAGCTGCTTGGAAGGCTGAGGCAGAAGGATCACTGGAGCCCAGCAGGGCGAGGCTGCGATGGCTCGGAGCATGCCACTGCACTCCAGTCTGGGCGACGGAGTGAGACCCCAACTCAAAAAAAATAAAAAATAAAATAAAATAAAATAAGATTACTGAGTTGGAGAGCACTATTGTTGTGGGATTGGGGATGCTAAGGGGTTGGGAGGTGGCACAAGAAGATTTTTTGGGGCAACCCCTTAGCACTGTAGGAGCTTTCCTGTGCTCTCAATAAATCCTGCTTTCTCAAAAAAAAAAAAAAAAAGATTTTTGAGGTACTAAAACATTTATGAACTGCAGTGGTTGTTACATGAAGCTATATATGTGATAAAATGTAAAATTACACATATCTTGTGCTAATGTCAGTTTTCTGGTTTTGAGATTGTGCTGCAGTTATATAAGATGCAATTATTGGAGGAAATTGAGTGAAGGGTAAATCATACCTCATTGTACATCATTAATTACTTTAAAATCTAAAGTCAAAAAAGTACATGACTGTGAAATTTGGTACTAAAATTCAGGTGTTGCTTATTATGTTCTTTAGCTTTCTGGCTTTATAACTCTAGAACAGACTGACCTACAATAATTTTCATTTTCCTTAAGACTTGAACTGAAGACTTTTTCAATGGCTACTATAATGTAAATATGTAACACTTCATAGCCTATATTCATTCTTCCTCCTGCTGCTGGTAATGACATTTGGATTCCCTTTTCGAGAATTATCCTTCTGCCATTCTGGTGGGATGTCAATCAAGGGATCATACTTGTCAGTCAAAGAGTAGCAATAGACTAGAGTCAGCCAATAAGACCTTTGATTCTGGCCATATGAATCTTCAAACGCATGCAAGGAAACAAATGAAGTGTTTACCACATGCCTGAAACCACTCTAAGCATTCTGCACATGCAGGCACCTCTTACTCTCTTGATTTAGGATCCAATCCTTTTCCATCTCAACTCTTGCTATTTGCTAACAGTAATGCAGGAAATGAAAAATTCACATGATATGGTATTGCTTGTTATCAAACTCAGTCACCCACTCCTCAATTTGGTAGGCAGGGATACACAATATTAATTCATTTACTCTTCACAACACCCTTAGGAAGTGGGTTGGGTGGTGTTATTATCACCATTTTTTACAGATGAGGGAAATGTTCTGAAGAGCTGAATTAACTGCCCATGGTTACATAAGTCCATTAGCCATGGAGCTGAGCTTGATCCAGGAAGTCTAGCTCAAAAGTTCATGCTGGATAGTTGGGCATGATGGCTCACACCTGTAGTTCCTGAGCCCAGCAGGTCAAGGCTGCAGTGGCCATGAGTATGCCACTGCATTCCAGCCTGGGTGACACAGTGAGAGTCCAACTCAGGGAAAAAAAAAAAATTAATGCTGTTAACCATTACACTCACTTCCTCTTGTTGTCTGTGCCTAGTGAACAACTGTAGTAAAACCAAACATCTACTACTAGAGAGCAAATGAGATGTTAGATGCTACCAGCCACATAAGGAATAATACAGGTATCTATTTACTCACATAGACAAGAATATATAACATTGATTAGATGCATAAAAGGGAAACTGCAGAACAACTGGTATGATCCTATTAAAAAATAAGTTCGTATGAAAATAACATTTGGAGAAATATAAAACTATGAACAGTGGCTCTCTGTGGGGTGTGGATTACCAGAATCTTGTCTGGGTTTTCTTTCTTTTTTTTTTCAGTCGGGGTCTCACTCTGTCGCCCGCACTGGAGTACGTACTCAATGTTGACCTGCTGGGCTCAGGCGACCCGACCATGTCAGCCTTCCAAATAGCTGGAACTATAAATATGCGCCACCATGCCTGGCTAATTATTTTATTTATTATAGAGAGGAGGCCTCGCCAAGTTGCCCATGCTGGTCATGAACTTCTGGGCTCAGGCAATCATCTCACCTCTGCCTCCCAAAGTGCTGGGATTACAGGCATGAGCACTGCACCCAGCATCTCTACAACTTTCTAAATTTTCTCTCAATAGGCATTCGCTTCTTTTAAAGAGGAGAAAAATTAAATTCAAACAGTTATGGAAAATGTCCACAAACATGAAAGAATTTAAACTCATTCATATTAAATTAAGAATGGGACAGGTCCATGTGACAAGCCACCATTCAGTGGTCTCTCCTCTGAAATACACGTTGATCAGCCACAATCAGACAGGTATCTTGATTTTTACACTTCAGACAGTTGATAACAATCTAGTCCTCTTAAATGGTTCTCATTTAGTTTGTATATTGTGAGCTATGGGGCATATGCTAATGCTAATGAAACATCTGTTTGTTGTATCCTCATTTCTCTAACCTCTGAACATTGGCTCAATTCTTGGACTTCTTTTTTCCATCTACACCCACTCCCTTGATGATCTCACTCAGTCTCAGGGTTTATTATCTACATGTTGAAGACACCCAAATTTGTACCAGCAAGGCTGCATTACTCCCCTGAACTACAAAAGCCTACTCACTATCTTCGGGCATAAGCATCATCACATTATAAGCATCTTCACTTATAATTCTTTTTTCTTTTTTTGAGCTGAGATCTCTCACTCTGTCACCCAGACTGGAGTACAGTGGCATGATCACAACTCACTGCAGCCTCAATCTCCTGGGCTCAGGCAATCCACCTGTCTCAGCCTACCAGGTAGCTCAGACTACAGGTGCATGCTACCACACCCAGCTAATCTTTAAATTTTTTGTGGAGACAAGGTCTCGCTATATTGCCCAGGCTGGTCTCAAACTTCTGGGTTCAAGCAATCCTCCTATTTCAGCCTCCCAAAGTGCAGGATTATAGGCATGAGGCACTGCACCCAGCCAATTATAGGTCTTACAAGCACCTGATATATGTTCAAAGGGAACTTCTGATCTCTCAAACTATTTCTGTGTTCCTCCTATGGTTTAGTAAACCATTTCTTTTAGGCCCTCTTTTTATCCTCACACTCAACACACCTGATGTACATGCAAAACAGATGCTTTTTGTACCTTAGAAGACCCCATTCGTGGCCTAAATCAGATTCTCAACCTTAATACTAGTATATCCAGGTGAGATGACACATCTCTAGTATCTTATGTAGTATAGCTTTTTAATAATTTCAGTTTTTCACAAGTTTCAAGTAGATTCAAATCATCCTTCTACCATCTGAGTGAAATGCTTATTTATTAGGATAGCTGGGATGGAACTCCAGCTATTCTAACAATCATTGCACATTACCAGTTTATGAATATATGAGAGCATGTTCTATATTCACTGGGTATATGACAATGGAAAAATATTTAAGTCCACTGCCTTAAAGACAAATCCTATCTATGTCAAAGACTTACAGGTAAGAAGTATCCACACTCTAGGAGCTATTGTCCATTTTTATACCCCAAAAGATCCCAGAGGTATTCACAGGTATCAGCCCTTACATAGCATTCTTAAAAGTATTTTAGTAGTAAAAGCTTTGAAAGTCATTGGTAAAGTTATTGTTTTGAAATTTCCTAAAGACAAAGTAAACTGTGGGAAATCAGAAGTTAAGCATGTCATTTGTTAATCAACAAGAGTAAGGGCCTTCTTCCTTAAATGATAATAGCTGCACTAATGAGTAAGTGTCAAGCAGTGATGAGGTTCATTCTAAGTCTTCCAAATGTGCAATGAAACTCATGGCTTCCCCTAACAACAGCCAACCATATCATGAGTGCAAAGTATGATTTTGGAAACTGAGTCAAATTGTGGCCTTAGTTCTATTAGCTTCATCTCCTGAGTAGATAAGTAATTAAAACCACCTCAGATTATGTCTTTCATTAAAAAAATTTCAATGCCATTACATGATATTAGAGGTACATGACTTCCTGCAGATATCTGTTAGCAACAGGTACACAGTTCTTTTTCCCCCCTTCTGCCCCCTATAGCTCTTTAACACTGTAAAATAAACACAATATACTAAAAGTTTTTATTTGGAGATTATAAACAGTGAAAAAGTCAGAATGATTATACTTAAAAATTTCACTGTAGCTCTTCTTTTAACTATCAATATTTTCTCCAATCTGCTATTACTCAGAAACTAGCTGTCAGTGAAACAATGTTCTGTCTGTAAAACTTTCATGTCTGTCAAGATTCTGCTCTAAC
Organism: Tarsius wallacei; assembly: GCA_963574415.1. Taxonomy (NCBI): domain Eukaryota; kingdom Metazoa; phylum Chordata; class Mammalia; order Primates; family Tarsiidae; genus Tarsius; species Tarsius wallacei. The sequence continues at coordinate 1,549 of CAUYQG010023377.1, read as the reverse complement.
CTATTATTCACAAGATAATTTCAACTAATATCAAACAACTATCACTTAATAATCTTCCTGTGACCATTCCAATTCTTAGAGATCCAATCAAATTTATATACTGCCTGAAAAAACCTATCAATCATCAGTAGACAAACATAAATTCCTTTTGAAGGTCAAAAGCGGACGCATTCTTAATTTCAGTCATACTCTACCTTAAAAAACAAAGGCAGAAGCTGAAGTTGTTCTGTGACTGCCGTAGAGAAGGATCTTCCTGCGCTTGCCATCAGCCATTTCAATACTATTTGAAAACAAATACAAAGAGTAAGTCTTTGCTATCCAGTTAGAGACCACATAAAGAATAATACTGTAATAATACCAGTGTCAGTCACTCTTATAGTTCCTTAATGCTTGAAAGGGATCACCTATATTACTTCATAAATTAGACACTGATAGATCAGAAGGATATCAGGACCCATAATAAAAGATGTCAACCAATCTCAGGTACTGAAGCTACTCTCCAAGAATATATCTGCAAATTATTAATAGCCCACCAAATACCTTCACCAAATACAAATTAAAACTAGCCTTTAATCATCTTAAGGTAAAAAAAATAATGACCAAGTGGTTTATAATTAGAATTCTTGAAGAGTTTTTAAATGAAAAAGCAACCGGAGACCGCCAATAGCCAAAACAATCTTGAAAAAGTTGAAGGACTCACATGATCAGATTAAAAAACTTACTACAAAGCTACAGTAATCAACGGAATATTTTCTGAATCATGTACCTGACTAGGGATTGATACCTGTGTGTGTGTGTGTGTGTGTGTGTGTGTGTGTGTGTGTGTATAAAGAACAACTCAACAGCAACAAAATAATCTAATTCAAAAATAAGGCCAGGTATGGCAGCTCATGTCTGTAATTCCAGCACTTTTAGAGGCCATGGTGGGAGTTAAACAAGGAAATACCATATTGGGGGGGAGGGGGGGAAGAAATAGCATATAGTCCACTTCTAGACATGCACCCAAAATAACTGATGCAGGGACTCAAACAGGTACCTATATATCAATGCCCAGAGCAGCATTATTCACAAGAGCCAAAAGGAAGAAGCAACCCTGGTGTCCATCAAACAGATGAATGCATAAACAAAATGTGGTAGGAATGAACCTCTGTTTTATGATACAACATGGATTAATTGTGAAAATACTATGCAGAGCGAAGTAGCAGAAGCAAAAAGACAAATACTGTATGATTCAACTTATATGAGCTGGCTAGAATGGGCAAATTTATAGAGACAAAGTAGAATGGCGGGGGCAAGGGTCTGGGGAGAGGGGAGAATCAGGAGTTATTGTTAAAGGGTACAAAGTTTCCATTTTGTAAGATGAAGAAAACTCTGGAGATAAATGGTGTGATGGTTACACAACAGTCATGTTCTTTTTTTTTTTTTTTTTTTTTTTGAGTTGGAGTCTCACTCTGTCGCCCAGACTGGAGTGCAGTGGCCGCTCCCGGCCACCGCAGCCTCGACCTGCTGGGCTCCGGCGATCCTTCCGCCTCAGCCTTCCAAGTAGCTG
>CAUYQG010023376.1:0-47529 GCA_963574415.1 Tarsius wallacei | reverse complement strand
TATTATTATTTTATTTTATTTTATTATTATAAAGATGTGGGGTATAATTCGGGGTTAGGTATACAAACATTGATTATGCAAATACCCTTGTTGATGAGGTATGCCTCTCCCTCCCCTAGCAGTTTCCCTCAACTGCCAATCCCACCGCCCCCCCGATAGTTTCCTATTACTGCCAAATGCTTTCTTATAGTATTATAATTGTTCAAGGTCTGCTTATGAGTGAGAACATATGGTACTCTGTTCTTCGTTTCTGTGTTAGAAACTGAGTATGATAGACTCCAAATCCATCCAAGTTGCTGAGAAGTCCATATATCTGTCCTTCTTTATGGCTGCATAATATTCCATTGTGTATATGTACCACATTTTCTTTATTCAGTCCAGCTTCAATGGGCAACATGGCTGGTTTCGTGTTTTTCCAGTTGTGAATAGAGCTGCAACAAACATACGTGTGCAGGTATCTTTTTTGTAGAATGATTTGAATCCCTCTGGGTATATTTCCAATAGGGGAATTGCTGGGTCATATGGAAAGTCAATTTCTAGTTCTTTCACAAATCACCACACTGTCTTCCGAAGAGGTTGCACTAGTTTGCATTCCCACCAGCAGTGTGGAAGCGTTCCTTTTTCTCTGCATCCTCGCCAGCATCTGTTGTTGTTTGTTTTATTAACGATGGCCATTCTTACTGGGGTTAGGTGGTATCTCAGTGTGGTTTTGATTTGCATTTCTCTGATGATGAGTGAGGTTGAGCACTTTTTCACGTGTCTGTTGTCTAGATGGGATAATATTCTTTTTTATTTTTATTTATTTTTTATTTTTTAAAATTCATTTATTTATCATAAAGATGTGGGGTACAATTCAGGGTTAGGTATACAAACATTGATCATGCAGGTACTCTTGTTGATGAGGTATGCCCTTCCCTCCCCTAGCAGTTTCCCTCAACTGCCAGTCCCACCCCCACTTCCCCTGATAGTTTTCCACTACTGCCAATCGCTTTCTTATAACATTATAATTATTCAAGTTCACCTTATGAGTGTTCTTTGTTTCTGTGATAAATCAATGAGTGTGATTGACTCCAAATTCTTCCAAGTTGCCGTAAAGTCCATATACTTGTCCTTCTTTATGGCTGCATGATATTCCATTGTGTATTTGTACCACATTTTTGTTATCCAGTCCAGCTTCAATGGGCAACAGGGTTGGTTCCATGTTTTTGCTTTTGTGAATAGAGCTGTAACAAACATACGTGTGTATGCAGGTATCTTCTTTGTAGAAATATTTGAGTCTTGAGAAGCTTTTTTCTTGGTTTTGTTTTCAAATTACAAAATAAATGCACTTTTTATAGTAGAAACATTGGAAAATGCACAAGTGTAAAAAGAAAGTAATAATATCACTATGCAGACAAAGCTAGTTTTATACAAAATCAGTATAATGCTGGAAGCATTGCTTTGTGATCTGCTGTATAAAACTTTATAACATAAAGTACACATGCCATTAACAAACTTCTAAATGTAATTCCTGATGGTTCTATCAAAATGAATTTGACTAAACACATATCTTTGGACACATTGATTGGCTCTAGATTTTTACTGTTATTAATATAATAGGATAAAAATATTTTTGAATATATTAATTTTCTAATGTTTTCATATTGTAGATTACCAAAATTAAATTTTAAACTATAAGCTATATAGATATTTTTAAATTCTTGACACACACCTCCAAATTACCCTGCAGAGAATTAATAATGTACTTGACCCAGCTATCTATTGTTTAAATAGCCAAAAATATCTAATTTTAATTTGCTGTGCTTTTACATTTAATTAGTTGAATTATTTCCTCAAATATTGTCATTGATATTCTATACTTATAAATTATTGGTCTTTAGTTTTTCCTTATTAGCACATTTATTTTGTATAGCTATAATTTTATTGGCCTTTCATCTTTTATATACATTGATATATTGAAAATATTTTCTGTTTTTATGTTTTAATTATTTATGAAATTGCCATATATGCAAAATTTCAAATTCTATGCAGTTCACATTTGTTTAGTTTTACTATGTATTTCAGCTAAATTATTTACACACGCTATTTTATTTAATCTTTAAACCACCACTAAAATGCATACAGATAATTATTCTTATTTTCAGATGAGGAAACTGAGGCACAGAGGGCTTCAGTGTCTTGCCCAAAGTCACATAACCAATTAGTAAGCGATAAAGCTGGCCTTTAAACCTAGACAATCTAACTTCAGAGCCCAGTTTGGTAGTTATTTTATTTTCTATTTTTTCTAGGCATTTGCCTAGAAAGCCCTGAACCACTCTAATAATGAATAATTTTTTTCTTATACTTTTCTCTTTTCCAAACTTTCCAATTTCCTGTTTTCAATTCTCTTTTTCTTCTTATTTTCTTTCTTTCTGTTCTTTTTCTTCTTCTCCAACTCTTTTATTCTTTTTATTTCATCTGCAATTTATTTTGCATTGTGGTATAGGGTAAGATTGTAAGTTTGTTTTTCAAATAGTTAACCAATTATACCTGAAGTACTTATTAATAAATCTAGCACTTTGTCATTGGTTTTATTTATTTTATTTTATTTTTTAAATAAAGATGTTGGGTACAATTCAGGATTAGGTGTACAAACATTGATTATGCAGTTACCCTTGTTGATGAGGTATGCCTCTCCCTCCCCTAGCAGTTTCCCTCAACTGCCAATCCCACCTAACTCCCCTGACAGTTTCCCATTACTGCCAAATACTTTCTTATAGTATTATAATTATTCAAGGTCCGCTTATGAGTGAGAACTCTGTTTTAAATGCTATCTTTATCATATGGAAAATGGATATACTTGGATATATATTTTATTTTATTGTTCTGCCTCATTATTATTATTATATCAATTCCATGTGATTTCAATATTTTAGTTTTGCAATATTCTATAATCTGAGAGTGCAAATGCTTTACCACAATATTTTTTAAAAATTATTTTGACTACTATTGATCATATGTTCTGCCATATAAACTTTTTCTTGCTTGATTATCAGTTTTCAAATGATGATTTCCTAGTGCTCCAAATGTAAGCAAAGATAGTATATTTAGTTTCTTGGTATTATATACTGATGAACTTTTAAATACTGATGTGTTTTAATATCTTATTGACACTCAAATCTTTGGACAGTGGGAGCCTCTTTAAATATTATCCTGGATCACTTTTAATCAAATTATGAAAATCTTTAATACCTTCATCATGTCTATGATCCAGACACATTTTCTACATTTTTATCCCAAATCAGGATTCAATCATATCTTCAAGGATGCCTGGTTAACTTTGTGATTGAGTTCATGATCTGAGCATTAAGAATGTTCTTTACTATTGCTTTAGTCATGGTTTCAAGTATTCTTTTCACAAGTAAAAAAAGAAATCATGAGTTCATGCTGAAATTTCTATTCAAATGTGGAATTATACTCCTTGGCATATGTTATGTGATTTTATATCTGATCTCTTCTTTGATGATGAAAATCTTTATTTATTTGCATATTTACTTTATCTGAACACACATACACACACACACACACACACACACACACACACACGGTTACCAAGTTAGAGTGCATTTGTTTTATTTTTACAATTATTTTTATCTTTAGCATATAATCTATTAAGAACATGCAATACAATTTTAAAGTCATTTGAAGTATTTCCTCTCTGTATCATTTTTCCAACAACCCAATTCAAAGATTAATTTGTTAATTTTGTTTTTCATAATTAGCAAGTTCTTTTTAATTATATAATGTAATTTTGTTTCAAAAGTCCGTGCATTCACATGTTATTAAGGTCAAGCCTACAAAATAAAGTGTATTAGAAAAGTCTAACTTCTACCCCTGCCTCTGCCTCAAAGTTTATTAAAATGTCTAACTTCTACCAGTATTTCTGCCTCTCTCTATTTAAAAAGATCACAAAATGTAATTTTTCTTTCATTTTTAAATAAAGTTGCATCTATATATTAATATATATACATATATATGTATATATATATATATGTGTTATGAAATTTTACTTTCCAATTGGTAATGTCCAAGAGTGTATCTTTGAAGTTTCACCAATAGTGTGTTTTAACAACTTTTTGAACTTTGGCAATCGGAAAGAAGAGTAATGGTATTTTAGTTTAGTTTTTAGATTTCATTTATTTATACACACATACAGATATAAATATAAAATATATGGTTCCTTCTCTCTAGATTAAGTGGTGTCACACTATACAAAAATGTTTCAATTTGTTTTACTTAATATTATATCCCAAATAATACATAATACCAGCTTATAAATATATTTTTATTGATGGACATTTGGGTAAGTCATGTACCAGGACCAATAGTGCTATAATAAGAACCTTTGTGATTTGGGGGGGGGGGTTGCACTCCAGGCTAGAGTGCAGTGGCACACTCATGGCCACCACAGCCTCGACCTGCTGGGCTCAGGCAATCCTTCTGACTCAGCCTTCCAAGTAGCTGGAACTACAAGCACGTGCTACCATGTCTGGCTATTTTTTTTTACTTATTGTAGAGATGAGGTCTTGCCAAGTTGTCCAGACTGATCTCAAATCCCTGGTCTCAGGCAATCCTTTTGCCCCCACCTCTCTTTTTGAACTTTGGCAATCTGAAAGAAGAGTAATGTTATTTTAGTTTAATTTTTAGATTTCATTTTTTCTTATTATGAGTAAGGTTGAGCATCCTTTTATAAGTTAAGAGCCATTTTTTTAGTTTCTCCAATTTTCTTATAAGATTGTCTTGTTCTTTTTTATTATTTAGAAATTCTTTTAATGTTAAGATTACTGACTCTTTTGGTGTGATTTGCAAATAATTTGCAAAGTATATTGGTACATGCAAAAATTATTTATATGATATATGTTTATATCATATAATATACATTTTATATCATTCTATAGTAAATTATATTATCACATATATGTGCATAGAGATCATATTGTATATTATATCATTATAAACGCTTACTTACCCATTACCTGATTATAAAATAATTAATCCGTATTTTATTCCACTATATGTAAGGTTTTATTTTTAAATCTCTGATTTAATTTTTTTTGGGGGGTATATAGGGTAAGGAATAGACTAATTATTATTTTTCATTTGGTTATTCATACATTCCATTACCATTCATCCAAGAATTCATCTTTCCTCCACTGGTATGAAATGCTATGGTATTGTATTAAATTTTCATATGCAAGTGTGTCTATTACTGGTTCTGTTCACAATGTTTTAATCAGAGAGGTTTTCGCTATTTTTGCTTTTTGTGCTTGCAAATGTAGTTTATAATTAACTTGTCTGGTTGCAGGAAAAAATACAAAGTTTTTTAATTGCTGTCCTATGATATTTATATATTAACTTATGTATAATATACTTTTAATGATGTTAAATGTTCCTCCCAAGATCATGGTATATTTTCTATTTGTTCAACTCTACCATTGTGTCCTTCAGGATTATTTTATAATTTTCCTTATAAAATTCTGCATATTTTCCTTAACTTTTATTTTTTTTATTATAGATTAGGTCTTCTGTTTTGCTATGTCTTTCAGATAAATTTTTGAGTTAATCTTTTCCTATGTTGTAAGTAAGGAGTCCAACTATTATTTTGAATAGAATATCCAGTTATCTCAGTATCTTTAGTTGGAAACTATTCTTTCCCCCATTGAATTGTCCTGGTACCCTTTTCAAAAGTCATTGGACTCTAAATATAAGAGTTTATTTCTAAACAAACTTTCAACTGTGTTCTTTTAATCTATATGTCTAGCTTTAGGCTAGTATACACTTACTAAATATGTGTACAAAGTATTGAAGTCAGGAAGCTTGAGTCCTCTAACTTTGTTTTCTTTCAAATTGTTTTGGCTATTCTGGGTGACTTGTGTTTCCATAGTTGTTGCTTTTGAATATGTAATTTGAAAGTAAGTAATGTTTCAAATTCTAATTTTTGCTTTAGTATAATTTTTAGTTGTTTCTTTTTATTTTATCAAGAAATCAGTTATGAACTTTCCCTCTTCTCTATTGTTTCTTATAACTCTACCTAATTTTCCCCTTTCCTATTTCCATCACCAAAATTTCAAATCAATGTTAAATAATAGTTGTGATTGCATGAATCCTTGTAGTATTCCTGATGTCAATTAGAGTTATTTTAAACGTTTACTGTTAATTATGATGTTGGCTATACATTTTAGCAAAAGTTTTAATTCAAACTCATCCTGGTTTATTAAAACCTTTTGGTCAAGAAGGAAGAGGACGTTTTCTCAAACTTCTGAATCTTAATTTTTCTATTTCTAAAACTAGAAAATCAGGGCTACATTCTCTCCCAGTGTCCAGTCAAATTCTGGCTTTGAGGTTAGACAAGATTGTTTTTGTTTGTTTGTTTATTTTGCCCTTACTTTCCTAACTAGCTCTGGAATATTTAACATGATCATTAATATTTTCAAATCTAAATTTCTCATTGATGGAGAAATTTGATTAGTCACACTCAATTCTATAGTGTTTTAAAGAATAAAACTATAATAAGTGAAACACCTGCCATATAATAAACAACCAAGAGACAGTAGCACTTAATTGTTTTACTACTTACAGGGTTTTTCTATATCTTAAAAGCTAAGGAGTGCTCTGCATTTCTCTTTTTACTACCTTGACCAAATACTTATGTCCTAAGCTGAAGGGAGTGGACTTGTAAATTGCAGATTGTTAAAGGGCAGACTGAATTCTCCCAATTACATTTTTTAGCGTTTATTTATGGAAGTAAATCTGCCACACAGTAGTAAATATGCGAAAATTCAGCCATGGAATTAAGATAAGTTTTTGTGTGCTGTTCATATAACCCAACATCAAAATAAGTTGAATATTCAAAATAGATTTAGAGAGAACATAGATTTGGAAGGAACATAAGTGGACAATGAATTCACTCTCAAACACAAAGCACCACTATTTATTCTGTGATTTCATTGTGACATATTTTATCCTGCTATTTCTTATACCCCTTTATCTATGCATCTCTTAAAGTAACTGATAATTGCTTACCATGAATTTAATAACCTATGTAAATCTCTCATGTCTCCCATTAGACTGAGACATCCTTGGGTCAAGCACTATGTGATATTCAAATCAGTATTTGATTTCTGGTGAGTACAAAAGAGTGAATACATAGTTCTATAGTTGAATGGATGGAAAAATGGATAAACTAGTACATTAGTTAGTGGTTTCTCTCTCCCATGTCTCTCAATCTTTTCCTTCTTTCTCTAATAAATTTTGTTTTAAAACTAAAAACAAAACAAAAAACACTTCCTTCCTGCGTTTCTCATTCCATTTCCATTCACTAAGTTTAAATATAGAGGGGGGAAAATAATGTATAGTCATGCAAATAGTTATCCCAGAAATCACTTAGGTTTCCCAGCAAGACTTAGTTCTAATATTATGGATATCAATTTTAAGCACACCACTTATTAATTAATTAGTTTAGCTAGGCCAATCTGATTATACTGTATTTGAGGAGGTATACAAAGACTGAAATATTATATGCATATTATAATGTATATAATGTAAATTATATAACTTCTTCTGGAATGTGTAACTCACTAACCCATCTTGAAAAGCTAGTTCGAAACAGTACAGGGAACCTCTCAGTTTCACAGGAGAAATAATTATTGGAGACCCACTGCTCGTTTTTCTTTTTTCTTTTTCCCCCAGACACTTGAGTACCCTCAAATACCACCACAACTCCTCCTGAGGCATGTTTGTCAGAGCGTTTACAGAGGTTCTAATTAATTATTTGTAATTGCATAGTATTTTTTGCCTCCATTTCTCACTGCTGTCCCAGCTTTGGAAACAAGATGTTCCACCTCTGGAGGCTGCCCTGGTAAAAGCCTATTAATAAATAATTAAGTTGGAGACTCCTGCAGTGGTGAGTCATGACTGGAGATCACATGGAAGCTGTCTCCATGGCAACTCACCAACAGGACCTGCACTGCTCTATTTCTCTTTCTGTATGTGTGGAGAGAGTGGAGGCAAAGGCATTGATTTAAAAGAGATTTGCTTTTTTGTAATTTTTAAAAAATTTCCTTTTGGAAAAAACCTACCATTGAATTTAGAATTCAAGAAAGGCTATGTTTACAGCAAATGAAATGTGATCAGCAGTTGAGTGCAAAACCTTCTAACACCTCTTTTCCTTATCCCAAGCTCATCCGCTCTCTTCTAAATCTGCCTCTGGCCCCACTTCAGCCCTGTCTTTCTGAGTGTACTAGTCCTTGCCATGAAGTCATCACCGGGTACCTCTGCTTGCTCTGTCACTGGCTCATGCTTAACGGTTCTTCACTTCTCTGCTTGTCCTGTATTAACTTGCTTTGCAGTGTAAACTAACATTATGTAAAATGGGAAGAGCATGGGTTTTTGAGTAAGGCAGGTCTGGGCTCCATCCTCAGCCTCTACTCCTCACTAATTATGTGATTTAAGAAAATTACTGGACCGGGCGTGGTGGCTCATGCTTATAATCCCAGAACTTTGGGAGGCTGAGGTGAGAAGATTGCCTGAGCCCCTGGGTTTGAGACCAGCCTGGGCAGCTTGGTGAAACTTCATCTCTACAATAAATCAGAAAGTTAGCTGAGTATGGTGGCGCATGCCTGTAGTTCCAGCTACTTAGAAGGCTGACACAGAAGGATCGCCCGAGCCCAGCAGGTTGAGGCTGTGGTGGCCAGGAGCATGCCACTGCCCTCCAGTCTGGGTGACAGAGTGAGACTTCAACTCAAAAAAAAAAAGAAAAAGAAAAAGAGAAAAAAAATTTCTGAACCTCTCTCTGTTTCCTTGCCCATAAATTAAAAATAATAATCCTCTTCCAGGATTGCCGAGAAGCTTATGAGAGGCAGCATAGAGTAGTGGGTAAGAGTGTAGTTTTTTACATTGTACGGATTTGAATCTTTTCTTTGTTTTTTACTCACTTTCTCTTTTAGGGAAAGTTACTTAATCTCACTAAGTCTTGGCTACTTATTGGAAAAGCTGATCAAACAATCATAGATTTATTTGAAACATTAATTTACAGAGATGCATGTAAAAGCCTTTGGCAAAACCTGTGAGCACTTAATATATGTCCATTACAATTATTAAAGGATATAGCATTATAGTATATGTGTGATAAATAAAGCTATTTTTATTATGATGAGTTATTTTGTGAGATAATAATATGATAGTCAATTTAAGTGGAGGTCAACTACATGGACACAACAGAGCAGAGTCACTAAACTTTTGGGTCCTTGCCTAGATTAGCACTTGATTCTGCTTCAGATGGAACCTTTGACTTTCCAGAATATATCTAATCTCAGACTCCTTTCTTACAGAATCACAACTTAAACAGTGTCATCCCAGCATAGAGGTCATTTGTTCTGGATATTTCCTATTGTTCTCCATCCTATGCTTTGTTCTGTCTCAGGAGGCTGACACTTGCAGACTACCTGTCTTAGACTTGCTTTCTGGTAGTTTTCAGGTATATGAGACCAATAAGAAGGATATGATGAAAGTTACACGATTATTAGGGGCAAGGAGGACTAGGATTGGAAAACCGGAGATTCACTAGGCTCTCTCTTGATACTCAGAAGTCTAATAATAAGTGGAAAGCTACAGCAACCCAATAAATACTAAACAAGTGAGGACTGAGATCCTTCAATTATAAAGTTATGAGACACTCTCCCAGGTAAAAAATCTTGAACTGGTGAAAAAGGAAACCTATGGTAATCAATGTAGACTTTGTGGTTAGCCATAGAAGTGATAATTACAGATCCATACATATTTTGTATTACTTGATTTTTTTCATCTTTTCTTCCTATTTTAAATAAAGAATTCTGAAGTAGATCGAAGTAGATACTATGGCAATTTAAAAGATACGCATGTAATTGACATCACCCTACGGCAATATGGTAGCTGATGAGACTTTTTCTCTCCTCTGTTTTAAGGATGAATATTTCTATATTGAATGAAAAGCAAGAAACAACGCAGCATGGCAAAAAAGGGGAAGCTGAGCTGGTTCTCCAACACTTATACCACCTTTCCGCACCCCAGGGCTCTTCTTCCTCTGCCTTGCTCTGTGCCCCAAGAAACTGATTCCTCCATACTCCTTGCTACCGGCTTCAGGTTGGGTTTGGTCAGTGGGAGGCATCAGCAAGAAATTGAAAGCTTAAAGAAGAGATAAGTAGGTAGGGAGGGGCTTGGACTATCCCCGCCCTGCTTCTTCTTTCACTCAACATCTGTGACAGATGCCACCTCCTTCCATAGCTACAACTTTTGTCTGGCCACCATGCAGTGCTATGTCTCTGAATGCCTCACCATCAATATTTGTTCTTTAAACTGTGCCATTTCCTCTATATGTGATCCTTTCGCTGAAATATTTCAGTAAACCAAATTCTGCTTCCTATCAAAGCTATAAATCACATTGAAATTACTCCTAAACACTGATCATGTGTCGGTGCCTTCTATTTCTGTATTGCCTACACTTAATAGGTCTTCCATTAAGGACTTTAAAATAGAAGATTTTAGAATTAGAGTTGCTTAGACTAAAAAGAGATCAGTCAGAGCATGGACATAATTCAGGGTGACCATGACTCCCATTTGATATGAAAATCTGTTGGTAAGTACAGGAATCTTGGCTTTTTCATCTTTCAATGTCATCAATCACAATCATATTAAAAGAAATCAACCATAGTCAGAGGGTTCATCACTGTTGAGACTATCCAAATTTTCTTCCTAGGTTGACATAACATCTGTATGTCTGGAGTGAGAAATAATTGCCTATGGGTTCTAAAAAGTACCAGAAATGTTGGAAATAATGCTTTAAGATCCACTGGAATCATTGACCCCCTGAACAATGAGAATTGCCACTAGAGAACACCTCTGCTCAATCCTAGCATCAACATAGCAGACTCCTCATAGGCAAGGTCTCTGCAGGCTGTTCTCCCTTACCACTTCTCTGAGATAAAATATTTGTAGCCACCGTTAATTTTTTGCTCTGCCCTCTAGACATCACTTCCATCTTATTTGTGTTATATTAGTATCTACAAATCCTATAGGACAGGACAACTCAAAAAAAAATTGTTTTAACTGCCATAAGGCCCTGCTTCTTCTCCTTTAATTTCCACGAATATTTCATTTCCTGCTTTGGGAAACAACCTCTTGTCTCTTCCTGCCATCTGGACTTTTTAGTTTAACACTTCAACTTTAGAAACTTATCAATTCTCTATGCTCTTTGCGGGCAGAGTTTTGACCCAAGTGACCTGTCCTCTATTCCACATGTCTGCAATTCTGGCTAAATGTGTTCTCTTGTTTTGATATTTTCTGTGATTTCTGAGCTCTTCTATTGAATTTCCATCCCTGTTAGCCACTGTGTAGTTTATAAACAGCTTGACTGAGAGGTTTTACTTAAATTAATGTCGTTTCACCCCAAATGAATACTTAGAAGCAGCAGATGAAATTTTAGTTCTCAGAAATGCAATAGATGTAAATCAGATTAATTGTCTTACTGACTCTGAGAATATCCGGGATCTCATTTCCTGCCCAAGTCGTTGGAGTTTTCACGTTAACTTTTGGCAGGTAATGTGGTAGGAGCCAGTCATTTATCACCAATAGCTACACTGAAAACAGATCAGTTTGAATATTGTGACAGGTAGATTGGACTCTGCTTTCCAGTAAAGCACATTCCAGTAGCCTCGTTTTTTTTTGTGCTTTTACTCTCTACCCTATTCCAGAAAGGTTTTCACATGTGAGCATGGGGTACACAAGAGATTCTTTTTCTTCTGCCCTTACTGTAGGGGAGAAAAAAGACCATGTACCTAATGGATTCTCTCTTTAATAATATATAATTTCAAGAAAGGAATTTTATGATAGGCTACCATTTTTTACTTCTCCTAAGGTTTATTGAGCTTGCTTCAAACAGAGATAAGCATTATGGTAGTTTTGTAATTAAAAGCAGAGAAAACAAATGTTCATATAAATATTTGTAAACTAATGATTATAGCAGCTTTATTTATAACAGCCAAAAACTAGAAACATTCATGTGTCTGTCAACAGGTGAATGGATAAACAAATTGTGGTTTTAACTATATGGAGAAACACTATATTTGACAATAAAAAAAGATCTATGAATGCAATGTAGGTGAATTCTAAAGTAATTATGCTGAGTGAAAGAAGCCAGAAAAAAAATACATGCCATATTATTTCATTTATATAAATTTCCAGAAAATGCGAATGAATCTAAAGCATTCCAAAGCAGATTAGTGGTTGCCTGGGATAGGCAGGGGGAAGAGATGACAAAAGGGCATGCAAAAGCTTTTAGGCTTGATGGATATATATTTATTATCTCAATTGTGGTGATGGTTTCACAGATATGTACATATGTCAAAACTTATTGAATTGTACACTTTAAAGAAGTTCAGTTTATTGGATGTCAATAAAAATTTAAAAAAACAACAAACATTTGGAGTCATACTCTCTAGGTTCAAATCTTGGCTCCAACACCTCTGAACTGTCTGAGCTTGGCAATTTATTCAATTTCCTTATGTCTGCTTCCTCAATTGTGAAAGACGAATAATATTATCCTAATTTATATTTGTTTGTAAACATTGGATATGTTGATCATGTGGAACACTTGAAACAAGTTCTCACACTATAGCAAGTCCTCAGTAGTGTTACTTTCAAGTTTATGATGTGTCTGGCACAGTGGCTTCCAATTTATTAATGTTATCTCCTTTGACCCCCAAATAATCCAGTGAAGAGCTCACACTTATCGCACAGAGCTAGAGACTGATGTCTTGTGTCATGCAACTAATGACAAAACCCTAATTACTTTCCTGGCCTGTCTGACTCCAAATCCCTCATGTTGTCTCTCTAATAAGCCACAAGTCCAATCCGCAGCCCAGAATGATCTTTGTAATGCACTCCACATCTTTGACATATTCTTAGTAAAATGGGAAGGAAAAGTGAGTTTCTGGTGGCTTTGCTCAGTTTTCTGATTTTCTGGATTGTGCTGGCCAAGGAACTTCCTAGCCTTGGTGTATTCAGTGTCTACAACTAAACTCTCTGCGGGTTTTTTAAGGTACCTGGGTCTATGGGTAAGATTTTTATGTCTTCAAATAGTCCTTCTTTCCTTCCTTCCTTCCTTCCTTCTTTCCTTCCTTCCTTCTTTCCTTCCTTCCTTCCTGGTAAATGAGCACACAGGCAGGTAAAATTAGTTTAAGGTTAGTGTAAGGCAAGAATTAGGGAACACGGAGACCAGAACAGGGGTATTTCACACACATCAGGCTGTAGAGCATTGACCTTGTCTTCGGCATTTATCTGTCCCAGACCTGCTTGCAGGAGAAGGTAACATGGTCAGAGTAGAAAGAGCACCAGACAAAGAAGGAGGACAGCTAGAGAGAGGTTCACATCCCATCATTTCAATCTTCCCGACACTGGACAAATCACTGTATTTCTCCAAGTCTCAAAATGTTTTGTAAAACAACAATAATAACAAGCCTGCTTTGAATGGCACCTTCTAGTTTCATTCAGTATGTTTGCATACTTTGAAGCTTCTGTTTTTTACAACAAGGTAAGTATGATTGTGTTCAGTAATAGAAATGGAAGTTCAAAGAGGTTAAATTTTGTCTTTTAAAGTTAGCTAGTAGTATAGCATCAATTAAAACCCAGCACACAAGGTCTTTTTACATTACAGAACTGAAGTGAGAATCAAGAAAGACATCAAATACAGAGCCTGCTCTGTAAGTTGCCTATCTGTTTAATAGAAAGATTTTGGGAATCACTGAGATACATCACAGAGACCACTAGTTTTGGAATTGGGCTTTCCAAGTACTGGTTCCAGCTCTGTCACTGGACAGATAAGTGCTTTTGAAAAAGTTGTTTAGCTTATATAAAACTCAGTTTCCTCATTTTGAATCAAATTATTTTTTCCTGAGTGATTACTAATATCTAATGATTCTTCTAAAGAATCAAACTCTTTTCTTATGGTCACATGAACTACCTCTGTCCCATTAAATTCAGCAGATCCCCTTCTAGAAGAGAGTTGGAAAAAAAATAAGAAGGTGGGAACCAGAGGATGAACACTCAGAGAAAGGGTGTCAGAAAACATTAGGCCTATGTAATAGCGCATCTTGTGTCAAGACTTCATTTTCTCTTCTTTCAAGATAGAAAACTGTGAGTCCTCTTTACACTTTTTAAGCTTTAATCATCCCCATTACTTTGTTCTAGACATCCTCAAACCCCCAAAGTGTATTCTTTTTGTAAATGGGGAACAGGCTGAGGATGATGATTTGCTGATTCCAAACTAAGACTCAGGTGTTTGGTGGCAAAACTCTAGGAAGATGGTCTGAATTTAAAAATCCAGTTAATAGAATTACTGTAAATACTACTGAACTATTGGGCTGATGCATAAGTCTGTAGCGTTTTGCCCATGGACCACAAATGTCGTATGATAGTCGACTGGTCACAATTCCTCAGTTTTGCCAATTCTCGAGTTGACTGATGTGGGCCATTGTGGATTAAAGCGTTTAAATGGTCTTCATCAAATTGCAATGATCTTCCTGAACCTGGAGAATCACTCAGGTCAAAGTGGCCCTGTTTTAAATGACAAAACCTTTTTCTAACCATGCTTTCCCGGTAGCATTCTCCCTGTACACAGCACAAATATTTCGAGCCACCTCTGCTGCCTTTACTCTACTGTTAAACAGAATATGTTGGAAGTGTCCGATTTTTTTTCACTTGAGACTTTTTGTTACCCTGCAAATAGCACTAAGTTTCTTCAAATATGCAAAATGCAAGGTGTATTCACAAGCACATCATCGTTGTTTCAAATGAAAAATGACAGATAATAAACTTTCTTTTTTTTTTTTTTTTGAGTTAGAGTCTCACTCCGTCGCCCAGACTGGAGTGCAGTGGCTGCTCCTGGCCTCCGCAGCCTCAACCTGCTGGGCTCCGGCGATCCTTCCGCCTCAGCCTTCCAAGTAGCTGGAACTACAGGCGCGCGCTACCACACCCGGCCGATTTTTGATTTATTGTAGAGATGAGGTCTTACCAAGTTGCCCAGGCGGGTCTCGAACCCGTGGGCTCAGGCAATCCACTCACCTCAGCCTCCCAAAGTGCGGGATTACAGGCTGAGCCACTGAGCCCGGCTAGATAATAAACTTTCAACACCACAGTGTTGGCATGCGAAAAATAAACGCTAGGAACTTATGCATCATCCTGATAATTCCTACCAGGTCACTTTTCAGAGTTCTTCACCTCTGGAATTCTAAGGTGTGGGAATCCATCACTTCCTGGATTTACTAAAAAAATTTCATTTATTGTCATTTCCAGTATTGTTGTACAATTGTTGTCCACAAGTTTTGTGAGTATAGTTTTATTGGAATACATTCCTGCTTGAGTATTAACTTACAAGCTTCTACACTGTGATGGCAGAGATAATTAGTTGCAACAGAGACCATCTGGCCCACAAGCCTATGATATTTACTAGCTGGCCCTGTACGAAAAAAGATTGCCAACTCCAGTCCTAAAGGATAGCGGAATAATTCTGGTGGCCAACTTGAATGCAAACACTAAAGGTTTAAAGGTTTGGCAAAACACAGTTAGGTTTATTCTTACTTTTTTACTTAGTCCAGGACATCTTTTTTTTAGTCAACTTGGAGGAAGTGAATTCCAAATGTATAACTAAATCACCCCCCTGAATCCAGTAATAATAACTGACCACCTGAGCTTTCTGCAATATGGCTCTGTATTTGCCAAGTGCTTTTGCCTCCACAGTCACACAATTCTTACCAAAACTCTATCAAATATACATCAAATAACAAGATGTTGTAACCGTATTTGCTTTTTTGAAAATGAGATTAAGTGAAGATCAGAGAAGGTGAGTGATAACTGACAGCATTCTGATAACATTTAATAAGGTCCTTATTGCAACAAAGGGCTTTAGCTTATTGTTTCATTCAATCTTCACAATAACATTATGTGGCAAGCATTGTTGTGCCCATTGGGGGGTAGATAAAGAAACTGAAGATTGAAAGTTTTCTAAATCCTAAAACCTATAAAATTCATACATTTGTACTGAGTCAACAAGACAAGCACTGGTTTAAAAGTATATATATTTTTGGAGACAGGGTCTTTCTATGTTGCCTAGTCTGGAGTGCAGTGACTACTCACAGGCATGATCATGGGGCACTGTGGCCTTAAGCTCCTGGGCTCAAGTGATGCTCCCACCTCAGCCTGAGTAGCTGGAACTACAGGCTGGAGCCACTGTGCTCAGCCAAGAACTAATTTTATGATTTATTTGTTTTTAAACAAAAAGATGTGAGATACTTTTTTTTCTCACACACATGCAGAATTTGAGGGAGACCTACAATGCAGATGGTATTCGGGGCCGTACCTGATACACTGCTGAATGCCTCTTCAGTGCCCTTATAGAGGGCTGAGGGTAAGTTCTGGGTGAAATGATAAGAAACTGACATTTGTTAGTGCTCAAAGGCATATTCCAGGGGCTTGAGGTCTCCCCTTCCTTGCTCCCAAACTTATTTGTGCAACTGAGGGTAAAACTCTATACATCTAGAATTATAGGGAGGGAAGAACAACAGCCTCACCAGTAGGAAATTGTCAGTGGCCTACAGGTGCCTACAGAAGAGAATGTCATGACAATTTATGTGTTGTTGGTGACCACCTCAATTCCCAGGAAGCATGAACAGTAAGCACTGTTGTTTAATCAAGAATAACCACTTTTCCATAAGAGTCATTCTCTAATACTCACCCTGAAAATAAATTGGTCAGCAGACTGGAGAATCCTTCATGACTTAAGGTCATGGTCATGTTACTGGCGAAAGGCAAAACTAATATTCAAACCAAGCCATTTTTAGCATCGTTACACATGTGATCTAGCCAACAGGCTAAGCAAGGGTTGATAAAACCTAGGCCAAAAATTGATCCGTGAGGTTGCAGAAGAGAACAGAACATGTTTTTTAAATGGTGTGCAAAGGAAATTTATAAATCAGTTCATTATGACATTCTTAAGATGAACAAACTTTGAGGGGTCATTATGAGAACCCAGAAAACTGAACACCATTAGGAAAAACAAATGCAAGATTTTGATTATTTAGCAGCTTCTTATAATATACTTGATAAGGTAGGAGTGACTTCCTGCCCACAGACAGTCCCAAACCCGGATGAAAACCCCAAGCTAAATGGAGATAAAGAGGGTTGATAAAGATAGATTCTGACCCAAAAGAGATGCCCTTTGTTCATAAGATAAAATGAAGCAGTGATACAGAAGGTTGACAAGTGATTTGCTAAAAACTACAATAAGAGTGAGAAACAGCTCATTCAAAGAACCATTTAAAAAAACATATAAATCACCAACTCCAAGCATCTTAGTCTCAGAGGAGAGGGGCTCTCCAGTTGAAGCCTTATCAGTGGTACAGCTTTTAGCCTTAGGGGTGCATAAGGGGTGTTGCTTCATGCCTTTCTTGGGGAAAGAAAACAAGTGTGACCTTGCCAACTCTATTTTCTTAAATGTGTCCTAGTTCTTGCTTTGGAATTCCTGAATATTTTTCTAATGGCTGACTTCTCCCAGAATATACTATTTGCATTTTTTCCAAACTGTATTTTCTTCTTCCCATTTCCTTACCACGTCTCTAAACTCTTCAGGTTCACTCTGCTAACCAAATCAGCATCCTTGTCAAATTTAATTAATACACTCTGTGCTTCCCCTTCCACATCATTAGGAAAGATGCTGAATAAGACAGGTTCCATGTCGCCGTCTTTCCAAAAGTCTGTCATTTCTAGCAGCTTCCCTTTGCATGCAGCCAGCCAGCTCTCAGCCGCTGCAATTGCTCAACTCCAAGACGATTTAAATACCCTGATGAGCTATCATTTTGTAAAGTGCTCTGTGCAATGTGTTAATAAAGTCAAGACCAGGGGCATTCACTGTATTACATTTGTCCTCTCATTTGCTAATTAAAGCCAATAATGAAATAGAAATTTGTCTGGCAAGATTTTCTTTATTATTAGCGCTACATTAGGCTTATATTTCTTGTTCTTCTCAAATGTTTACACACACACACACACACACACACACACACATTTCTTATAACCTAGACATTTTCTAATTTGCTGTTAAGAAAATTACTTTTAACTTTGATCCTACTGATCATAGAGACTGTATTATGGAAGAATGATCTAGAAGTCCAGTGACTAATGTCTCATTTGCAATTTCAAGGGAAGTCAAATCAGGCCCTGGACATTTTGCTAGAGATTATCTCTGAGATTTGTTTTATGGGACAAGCGAAAGAGTAAAGGATACTAGTGAACACAACTCCAGTTTTCAAGAACAATCCTAAGTCCACTTAAAAAGCTAAGGTTTGAATACAAGGGTCAAAAATTTCTACTGTCAAATCCAGGAGTCTGAGGCAAGAATCAAAGAAGTCTTTATAGAAGCAAAATGGTGATTGGAAATGGAATCCAAATAAAAGATCAAGAAGATACTGAGTGGAGATATTGGAATGATTTCTTTGAGTGTTTGAACAGAAAACTAAATTGTTTTCAGAGATTCTGAGTTATCAGCTGACAAAATTAAAGGGTGGATAGAGACCATCAATCATTTTTGTCATCATCACCAATCCAGGAGGCAACTATTTTTATCATAGAATGTGAGAATTCAGAACAAGAGGAGCTCTTGAAATAATCAACATCTCCTTTGGGCTCCAGTGCTCCTGAATATCATACCTTTCACTCTGCATTCATAATGAGAATACTCTAGATGCAGATCATAACATTGGAGAATGTTGAAAGAAGCGTGCCACAAATAAAGAACCAAAGGGAGGTCCAAATTGATGAACGCATTGTGCAAAGAAGGCAGCAGCGAGATGAGACTTAAAGAAATAAACAAGGGTCAAAGGAACAAGACCTTGTTCGCTATGTGATGAGAATTAGAAGGTATCCTGAGACCAATGAGAAGTCATTGAGGGACTTCAAGCAAGACAATGACATAATCCTCTTTGTAGTTTGAAAAGACGAGTCTGGATGTATGGGCAGTTATAAGACCGAGGCTAGGAGACCCAAGAGGAAGTTATTGTAAGAGTCCTGGAAAAAGACAAATGTGGCCCGAACTGAATGGTGGCAAGGAAATACATGATCACTTCCTAAATGAGAAGGCACATTAGATGTGGAGGATGGGATTAGAGGGAAATGTCAAAGATGGCTCCCAGGTGTTCTTCCACCTGGGGAATCAGGGCTGGTGTGGCTATTCATTAGATAGGAAGCACCTGAGAAAAGTGAGGTTGAGGAAACTATAATGAATAATAAATACAATAATAACCATTCTTATTAAGGTTTATGTCTTTGTTGGTCACATATAAATGTTTCCAAATATTAATCTTATGGGATTTTCACACTGATCCAGGGAGGCAGGGGAAAAAACCTGAAGACACACAATTGGTCAGCCATAGAGCCAGATTCAAAATCAAGCACTCTGATTCCAGAGTATGGAACTGGGTTGAGTCTATGACACATTTACATGGAGGGACCTTGCAGATCTGAATCTTAGGAAAGAAGTCTCAACTAGCTCTTTAAAGTGAGTAGTTCTCAATATTTATAGTCCCAAGAGATTTATCCAAGGAAAACAGGTGTTTTGTTTCTGGATTTTATCCAACACTTATTTAAACCTACTATGTGACAAGTATTATGTTGTAGGCACAGAAAAGAGATTTGCTCCAAACTCTGCTTCCTTAGCCATCACCGCCCACTGCTCCTGCCCCAGTGAACAGCATCTGACAATTGAGAATACAATGATCCTTTTTTTCCCTCTGAGCCTTGAAACAGTAGTCATATTTTCTTCATCTGTGATGCACTTTAGAATCAAGCACACAGCATTTGAAAAATACAGATACTTAGACCCCACTCCAGACCTACTACGTATAAATCACCAGGTTCCTGTTAGTTGCTGTGCTGCTGCTGTTGTTTTAAGTTTAAGAGATATTTCAAGTGCAGAGCTACAGTTGAAACTCACTGCACCATAGACTCAAAACACCTCTTGAAGTTAAAGTACTAAAGAGAGAGAAAAGGCCAAATCACCAGGATTTGAAATGATCCCCGGAAAAAACAACTATCAGTACTTAACATAGTTTATATTCCAGGCACTGAATGAGATGCTTTGCAAATCTTAGTTAATTCCACCTTGAACAAGGAAGTAGTTCCAATTATCAGCATTTTATTAATGGAGAAACAGAGTCACAGTGAGATGAAAATTTGTTTCCATGGTAATATTATGACAAAACCATTCTATCTGCACCTCTCTACTATAGCACTTCTACAAAGGTGCTTGCTCCTCCTGGCACTAGTACCAGCACAAACGCCTTTTTTTTTTTAAGAGATCAGGATCTTGCTTTGTTGCCAACACTGGAGTGCAGTGGCGTAATTATAGGTCACTGTGGCCTTAAACTCTTGGGCTTAAGCAATCCTCCAGCCTCAGCCTCCTGAATAGCTAGGGCTATAGGTGAATGTCACTACTCTCGGCTTTTTTTTTTTTAATCGATGGGATCTCACTATATTGCTTAGGCTGCTCTGGAACCCCTGGCTTCAAGTGATCCTCCTGCCTCAGTCTCCCAAAGTGCCAAAATTACAGGCAGTGAGACACCACCCCGGCCCCAATTGCCTTTTTATTCTTATCAAAATGCCCTACAGTCTAGGTTAAATTGATGGTTCATGGGGGAATGAAGAATGGAGAAACTGAGGCAGAACAGATAGGGAGATCAGTCTTATAGGAGTCTGTTGAGAAAGTACCAATAAAAAGGTCTGCCACCCTCCAAATGCCTTAACATGGAGCTCTCAGTGATAGCTATGCCTAATTCACCTATACTGGTGAGATTCAGAGCCCTGAGAAAGAGGCCATCTCTCAGTAGCTGAAACAAAAAGCCAAATCATTCTTACACGAGCAAGGGAAAGCCATGTGTGCAAGATGCAATCTCAGGGAGGAAACAGAGGACTGAGTTTATGAAGGATTGGGGGAAGTGTGGAGTTTCTGAACGGAAGACTTGGAAAAGCAGCAGGGTATAGGGCTTGGTTGAATTTTAGCTGAAGAAGCTTGAGGATTCAAGTTATGCTAGTTCTGACTGGCTAATTTTCAGAAAGGCAGTCACTAGAGTGAATATGTTGTCAATTGACTGATTTCAGAAACATAGATTTGTCACTGATTAGCTAACCTTCAGAAGAAGTTGGAGTAACTTTAGATAGTTGTCACTGATCAATGAAGCATGTTCAAAATCAGTTCTTATGGCTACTTTTGTCTGGTAACACAACAGATTTTTCCTAAGAGGATAGAAACTTATTTTCAAGAGTTGATTAGGGCTGGGCATGGTGGTTCACATCAGTAATCTCAGCACTTTGGGAGGCCAAGGCAGGAGGATCACTTGAGGCTCAACTGAGCAATATAATGAGTTCAAGGCCTATTGAGCAACATAGTAAGACCTCATCACTACAAATAAATAAATATTCTTTTAAAAAGTTAATTAGAACATGCTACTCTAAGACCCTCTGGTTAGGAGGCATGGTGAGGCATTTGGACCCTCTATTGATATTTATTGGAGAAGGTACTGGTAGATATAAAATGCACACAAATGATCATGTCTAATCAGCATTTCCCATAAAAGAATTATCATACCATGCAATTGATTATTCAAGTTGAGTATTTATAAAAACTAAAGCAAAAAAATCCCAATTAAATCTATCTGATTATTTAAAGTCTTACTCTCTATATTTATATTCTTTAAAACTTAGAGTTCTTTCCTGTTCTAGCTGTTTTAATAAGTGGTCTGTTCAGTTATTAAAAAAAAAAAAGATTATCAAGTGAGAAAGCCTGCTAATGTCTGCCAGTTAGCCTGCCTAGGGCAGAAGCCCAGCTGTGTGGATTATGAAGTCATAACCAAATCTCCATTAGTCACCCAATGGCTGTCTTCACTGAACTACCTAAATGGAATAAAAAATTCTCATGAGTGTCATCACTAAGCTAAACCTCCATTATGACAATAACAAAATGACATCCCACTCTATCCAGGAAGCTTTTCCCACCCTACTTACTCCCTATCATCTCCCCCCCAAAAAGAATATTCATTTCTGAGTGATATTGATTTTCTAGATTGTGGGTGGTGAAGACAAATTGCCCTACTGTACATCTGGTTTTGACCACTTCTACACAGTACTTAAACAACTGGCTTTATTTTTTTAATTCAGGAAAAAAGAAATGTTAGCTCTATTTGCATAGAATTGTGTGTAACACATAAACAGTTTTTTTGCTTTTTTTAAACATTTTATTTGGCTGCTTCTGTGTTAATCCAAAGATATAAACTTTATTATTTGTTATGCATTGCAACTGAGTTACGGTCACTGAGACTATCCTAATGACTCTAACAATCTTATTATTTTTTTAGTCAATTCAGTTTTTTCTGCCATGAGGCTAACCAGGTGCTAAACTGTTTGATAACCATACAGCTCCCTTCAGTCATAGGCTGATGTCATTAAGATCGCCTTTGCCATTTGAGGGAAATATTACCATGCATTTAGAAGCACTCATTTGCAATGTGATGATGAGGCATTGGTTATCATGACTCTCACCCTCAGTTTCTCCTTTTGCACAATTGTGACATAAATCTCAGGACTGTAGATGATTTTCAAAAAAAATTGTATGAAACACCTGCGTTAGTCTGTTTGGGCTGCTATAACAAAAATACCATCGTCTGGGTAATTTATTAAAAACTTGCATTTATTGCTCACAGCACTGGAGACTGGGAAGTTTAAGAACAAGGCACCAGCAGATTACATGTCTGATGAGAACTGACTCTGCTTCAAAGATGATGCCTTTTAGTTGTGCTTTCATGCAGCAGAAAGGACCAACAAGTTTGCTCAAGCCTCTTATGATCTTTTAAGAACATGAATCCCATTCATGAGGGCAGCACTTTTATGATCCAATCACCTCCCAAAGTCTCTACCTCTTAACACCACCATACTGGAGATCATGTTTCAATATATGAATTTGGGAGAAACACAAACATTTAACCCATAACACCAGCATACAAATTAAAAATGGTGAAAAAATGTACTGTAAAAATTCCAAACAACCTCCTAACTTGCCTCTACCTGTTAACACCACCACACTGGAATTATGTTTCAATGTATGAATTTAGGAGAAACACAAACATTCAACCCATAACATCATCATACAAATTAAAAATGGGGAAAAATGAACTGTAAAAATTCCAAACAACCTCCTAACTTGTCTTTCTGTCTTAATCTTCTTGGAGAGTTCTCCTCCTCTCCACTGTGAGCTCTTTTCCTGGTATTCATAATCCCAGTCATTCTAACTTTCTTTGACTTCCCTGTCCTTCTATCAGATCCTCTCTTTCTTTGACTCTTATTGTCTCTTTTCCCCTGGTTGTTTTCTTTTTGTCTACAGTTGTTCTCAGAACTCACATACTCACCATCTTTATCTCTCCTTTTTCTCCTCCTTTTGTCATCGTCTAGTTTCACTCCATATACCTGGCTTCTATAACCACAACTCTCCTAGATCTCATCAACACATTCTAAAGGTTAGTCCAAAGACTTGCCATGCTTCAACTTGCATGACTTCATGTGAGTATTTGACCCAGCTCTCCACTTCAACTTCTAGTCTCTTAGCTGCCGTAACTTTCTTTTTGGTTTCTCTTCTAGCCTCTTCATCTAATCCCTTTCAGGCCCCTCTATTTCCTTTGTTGGCACTAAATACTCATGTTTTCAGTATCTCATGCTCGAAAGGCTTCTCTTCTCATTCCACATCTTTTTCGCTACATGCCTTAAAGAGCCCTTTATCACCGATGGCTCCCAAATCTATGACTCCAGTCAAAATTCTCTTGAGCGATAGTTCCACATGTCCACCTGACTGGTAGACATTTTTAGATATGTATACAGAAAAGCATAATGATTTCAAAATATTTAAAATCAAACTTAGATTCCTATATATCCTCCAAAATCAGGTTCTACTATACTTTCTCCTTTTGCTATTGATAACAAGGTTCACTCAGTTACCTACTTAGAAATGTTATAGGATGTCTTCCTCTGTCTTAAATCCCAAAGTAATATTGGTCGCCAAGTCCAGAGACTTTCACTAAGGAATAGCTCTCTATTCTGACAGCCACACCTTGGTTCAGGTTCATAAGATCTTTGGGACTCTAGTATTAACCTCCTAACTGCAGACCCTAACCCCAGGGTCCCTCTCAGTCCCACCACAGTGGGTTAAATCTTGTCTCTGCCCTGCTTAAAATTCTTGAGTGGCTTCTTATTTTCTACTTCAGGAGGTTATAAGCTATTATTAGCAGCGTGACCTTTCTCTCCAAATATATTATTGCATAGAACTCCATTGTAAGAAGCAGATATACTCTGTGCTGCTCTGGACCTCCAGGGACCAAGGCCCTCCCCTGCTCAGCTGCTCTGTCACAGCCATATGGTGACCTGTGAGACACTTCCATATTGAAGAACTGATTGAAAATCAATGATGACAAAAAAGTCCAAATGGCATGCATTGTTATATCAGAGTTTTGAAGTAGAATGACTGCTTCTAACACTATCCTATCACTCATCTTTGCAGCTGGAACCAGGATTCTGCTTACAGAGAACATTGGCTTTGAGAAAATACCTACTAAGTCCTTAGTTAAAAAAAAAAAAAGTTGTGTTTGCCAAGGCTTAGACCCTGGCTGTTGCCATGTTTTCAGAGAAGAGTATGAGTCTCATCTTCCCCTGAAAAATTCTCCATTTCTTCAAGGAGGGAAAGGGCAGATGAGGAAAGACAGGTTAGATAAGAGAGAAGGAGGAGAGAGGAGACAGAGAAAAATAAAAAAGGGAGTGCAGTATGAAGAAAAGAGTTCTTAAAAATAAAATCCTAGTGGCAGTGTCTGAAAAGGAATCTCAGAAAATAGTGATAGCCAAAATTATTTTGAAGATTTGGTGGTTTTGTTTGTTATGTTTTACTGTGAAATACATAACAGAGACTCTTCCCATGACCCCCAGTGTTGAGTGAAATCCACTTTACAAGGATTTTGCGTGACAACATTACCTTTGAAAAGTGTAAAGGACTGAGTTGCAGCCAGACCAATGGACAGTAACATAAATACTATATATAGGTACAGGAAGTATGAGCACAATGAGCCTAGGAGAATACCTTCCCCAGACAATATAGAAAGTGTCAGGAAGAATAAGGTGAACTCCAAGCAATGGTTTGAAGGATTCCTCAAATGGACAAATATCTAGGGCTCAAAGGCCCAAGTTGAAAATCATTGATGTTGTGATTTTTTAATTTATTCATCACATTCAGAATGGCAATGATGAAACTCAGCTGTTGCCCTGAAGGCTAGTTCTGAAAGAACAAGGAACCTCGGGATGCTCAAGGTTCCTAAAGAAGCAAGGGAGACCAAACTCATGCAGAACTTGATCCTGAAAAGGTGTGTTATAAAGATATGCCTATTAAAAATGAAGGTGAGGAAGTAGAATCAGGATCTCATAAGCACTTAAAAATTTTCAAGTAGAAACTTTTAGCCACATGGATTCTAGATGCTGCATTTCTTTGAGCATCTACTCTAACTTTCTATGACTTTTAGCTTTCTCTGTTTCTTTATCACTGTTTGTTTACTTGACAATAATTAACACACCTCTGTCCCTATGGACTTGTTGGTTCTACTATCTTTAACCTCGAACTGACTTGTTTCTTATGCCATTTAATTCAAATTTGACAAAAGGAGAATGCAATAGACTTGGTTTGGAATAGGGTCCACCCCTGGGCTAATTCATTGTCGCCAAGAGAATGGGGTCATATTCAAACAAGGCCACTTTGGACAATGACAAGAGTTTTTGGTAGGTAAAGTGAGCAAGAAAGCAAGAATCTGCATATGAAATATAAATATTCACATACTTCACCTTTCTTGGCTTTACTGGCTCATCTTAGATTTTTGCTTGTAGATGAATGCTGAGACACTCCCAGAAGATGGAAGTTTGACTTCTCTTAGTTTGGTGCTACATAGAAAAACTGAAAGCAGAGTCTTCATCTATAAGTGAAAGGTCTGTTTCATGCATAACAGTAACTTTGAGGAGCTCAAGAATTTTATAACTGAATCTCAAATCCTATGACACTTTTCCTACTGAGAATTTGTATCACTGATATCATTCTCTAAAATGCATGCACATCATATTTTACATAACAGGTATATTCCTAAAAGGTTGTATGTGAATCAAATTTTCATATTTGGAAGGCAGTTCTAATCTCAGTTTCTTCACCTGTACAGTGGGAGAAATCATTCTATTTCAAACTCACAGTGAAGCATTATTTTATTTAAAGAGCCATGCTGTGAATTTTCTCTGTGGTTGGAATACTGGTCTCCTAATTGATCTGTTTTGCAAAGTGGGATTTTTATCTATCAGGCTTTCTTGAATTCACCTCAGAAAGTCAAACAGTAGCTTTGGAGAGAGTCTAAGTGGCAAAAAAATAAAATAGTTACAAGTTGAATGTGAAACCCAGAACTCTAAGTTCCACTTGGCAATTTAAGTAAATTACATCGATTCAGGAATGATGATCAGTGATCCAAAGTAACTGAGGTTTTCTTTTTCTTTCTTTTTTTTTTTAGTTCTTTGCATTTTAATAGTCTCTACCTCTAAGTAACAAGCAAGTTTCTGTTAAGAACCTATTTCAAATCTCTATTTAAAAGCTCTGCTCTTCACCTTTGAAGGAATGGAGCTCATGAAGCTAAGTAAACAAATTGCAGATGGTGTGCCACATTCATTCGGAAAACATGCTGATTACTCAGCAAAATGGCATTTAACACCACAAAGAAGCCAAGAGCTGAGCTGCTACATCAAATCCTCAATGGAATCCAATATCCCCACCTGTGGGATGCCTAGAGATAACTGACAATTGTGTCCAAAAATGCAATTACCAGAAGGGAAGAAAAAAGATTTACTCTCTTCCTTGAAGGATGGAATCATGAAAAGGGTCTTTCATTATGAACCAAGTACACTCAAAATATAGTTTATTGTGTCTTGATTCTCATTAATGGTCTGATCCTCCCATTATATACTTGCTGGGTGCAAGTTGTCTTTATCATTTGCATCTAGAATAGCATCACGCTCTCCTCTCCTAGACAATCACCAAGCCTGTTGTACCAGCACTAAGATTTGAGCTACTGTAAATAAATAGAACCAATATTCATTTTTTCAGAGGGGTGAGATTTTCAGAATGCTTTTCTCCTCACAACACATTAAAGTGTTATTGTAATCACAAAAATAACCTGAGTGAATGAGAAATAGTAATTGAGCACTATCAAAATACTCTAAACTTGGGGAATGGGAAAACACAGTGACCAATAAAAATCTGAGCACTTTGTTGAAAATCTTCACACATTTGCATGTAGGCGAATAATATTGCCCCTGATTTACTGATGAAGAAAGAGAAAGTAACTATGCCTTCTCAAAAGGCAGATTTATAATGCCTTAATTGTCACTTAAAAATTCTCATCAACCAGTTGTCTTCTCTGCATAACACAATTTTTATAGTTTAAATGACTGGTCGCCCATTCATTCCCCAGTATTCAGGATATCAAAGATACTGAGACTACTCTTCATAAAATAGGCTAGGGAAATTTCCATGACAACAAGGGACACAATACACCTTGAAGAATAAATAGATTCCATTTTCTTTAACTCCAGAGTGGAGGCACTTGGCATCATCATAAACCAATAGGTTGATAGTCAGATACCTCCTGCCTTCTCTTCCAAAAACATTCACGGTAGAAGACAATAATTATATGGTCAAAAATAGTGTAAATATTGCAGAAAAGATGATGCCTCAGAAGCCAAGGAAATAGTGGGCAGAAGGAACAACTGAAAGGAACTGCATGATACATTAAAAAACCACAAAAGGCAAGGTAGCCAGTATAGGTTAAGATGGGAAAAGACACAATCATGAGAAATGCAATCCTACTTTTCTCTTCCCAAATCTGTGTGACTTTGGGCAAATCTCCTCACTGCTCTGGATCTAATTTCTCCTACATGTAAAATATTTTAAGAACTACTGTAGATTTACCTCTTCCAATCTTATTTCAGGTACTGAATCCAGGAGTAGCTGGTGAGGTTAGGAGGACTGGGGGAAATATGCCACCACCAATGGTCAACTGGCAGATTCTATGAAGGGGATAAAAATATTTACAACTTGTAAATATAGAAGCATCCTCTACCTACCAAAAGAAGGCAGCTTTCAAGCAAGTATACATTATTTAGTTATTTTGTATCTGTTTGTATGTGTATGTGGATTTAATAAGTAAATTAATAGCAGACAGATACAGAACTATATCTCTTTAATCACCAGCAGACCTTCAAAAAGGACTCAAAATCTGTATTTCTCCACTCTGCCTGGCAGGTCTCAGAAGGTCAAGGTTTTGCGTTGCCCTAGCAACAGCTGATAGCATCACTACCACCTGAAGCCGCCCAGGGGGCTGCAGGCTCTGCAGCACTGTAAGTGGTTGTGATGTTATCCCAGTTGCTGGGGAAACGCACAACCTTGCACCAGGCAGGTGGGTAACCGTGGAGTAGATTTTCAACCATTTTGCCTTTAACAGTCTACACTGGCAAATGTATTCATTGCTGCATAAATTCTGTGAACAATTGAGGATCCTAAAGAGTTTCAGTCATGTGTTTTCTTTTTAAAAAGCTCTTAAATGGTTCACCTTTACTACCTGAAATGTAGTGCTTCTATGAAAAAAATAAAAACAGCTTTATTATTGCTCTATTTTAAATGAAATTGCCACCCACACTAAAATATACCAGAGTAACACTTCCCTAGTGTCTCTGCCCCCATCATCAAGCCTGCAGACTTTTTTAGGTTGCTCTCTGCTGCATCTACAGGAAAAAAAAGAAAGAAAGAAAATGTCTTAAGATAATATTGGATCTTTAAAAGTGTATTCATAAAAGCAGAGAAGTCCTGTTCACCATCTGAGTCATCCTTGATTGACTCTCTTTTAAAATGCATCCTCTGTCTCTCTTATAACCAAGGGCTTTAAAATTCAAATGTTCATGAACACCAGCTTTATTAAAATTAGGGCTTGGGGAAATGGTTCAGAAAAGGGAGAAAAGAATATTACCCAACCTTTAAAAGATGCTAATTAATGAAGTTCTAAAGCCCAGAGAGGGCATTTAATACAGCAAGGGTTTCTCTACCAAGAAGGAAAAGAATTCATATAAAAGCAACAAAAAATTTTTAAAAAACTCAAAATAAAATAAAATTGGAGTAGATTAACCCAAATATCCCCCCCAGGTGCTGTAGGGGCCTTGGGAGTTCAACTGTATTGCAAGAACTCGAGTTTGTTTTCCTACAAACTGAACATATATTAACATTTTCTGGTCCTGGTCCATGCCGGCCTTTTAGCTGCTGAGGACTTTTGTTGAATGTGCAGTAGAAGTATTTCACCCACTCGATTTTAATCCAGTGCTTGTCCTCAGCAGCAGTCACATATTCAGCCCTGGTCAAAACAGGGAATGAGAAGAGAAGCTACACAGTTGGATGGCTGTATTCTGCCTCATCTCTCTTGGCCAGAAGCTCCTTCCACTTTTTTTTTTTTTTTTGAGTTGGAGTCTCACTCTGTTGCCCAGACTGGAGTGCAGTGGCCGCTCCCGGCCACCACAGCCTCTACCTGCTGGGCTCCGGCGATCCTCCCGCCTCAGCCTTCCAAGTAGCTGGAACTACAGGTGCACGCTACCACGCCCGGCTGATTTTTTGATTTATTGTAGAGATGAGGTTTCGCCAAGTTGCCCAGGCGGGTCTCGAACCAACGGGCTCAGGCAATCCACTCACCTCAGCCTCCCAAGGCGCGGGATTACAGGCTGAGCCACCGAGCCCGGCTGCTCCTTCCACTTTTAATTATAGAGAGCAAAACACATTCTCTTCCCCCCATTCTCAACCTCTCTTACCTCATTCATCCACTGCAGCTTAGACTTGGAGCTTACAGCAGTATTTTTCCCTCATGCATTAAGTATCAGTGGATCCTTTCAAAGCATCATAGTTAAGCTTGTATCAACCTCGCCAATATTTTTCCATACTCAACAGAGTAAGGCACGTTTGATTTTATCTTTTTGTTACTGCCGTTGTGATAGTGATAGCCTAGTCCTATATTCTATAGGAATCTCTCTCTCTCTCTCTCTCTCTCTCTCTGTCTCTCTCTTTCTCTCTTCCTTCTGGATATTGCTGTGGGTCAAGACTTGCAAATTTTCATTGAGTGAAAAATAGATTTCTTGGTATAGAAATAAATAAATAATCCCAGTTCTGTAACAGAAAATCATTTTCTGGGATCTGATAATGATTTCCTAATACTGAGCTATCAATCAGATGATCCAATTGTTTAATGAAAGTGCTGGGACTAGAGGAGGGATTAGTTTGTGGAAGAGAATGGGAGGATACACTTGGGGGAAGGGTGGGAAAAGGAGAAGAGATCACAGGTTAGTGTTCGAATCGAACTCTGAAAATAGGACTTGGAAGAATTTACGTGTTACATATACTACTCGATAAATACCTAGATATACTCCCTCTCGTTGTCCACTTTCTCCAGGCCAGGGTCAGATCTTGTATGTTGTAGCTCTGCAAGTCCAAGGGTAGCACAAGGGGAAGAGGTTCCACCATGTCTTTGCATGGGCTAGGCTGTGTTCTAGAACCTTCTTCCTTTTCTTTCCCACTCATCTGTCCTTTGGTGATAATAAGTTAAATTAAAAAATAGCTAAGGTTACCTTATGTCAGGCACCTTGCTAAGTGCTTTTTATAGTCCATTTATGTTCTCCACCTTCCTATGAAGAAGGTATTCTATTTCCTGTTTTTCAAATGAGGAGTCTGGGCTTAGAGAGGTTAAATTACCGGCACAAGGGCACATAGGTTAGGAGTAGTGGTGAAATGTGTCATCCATCCAAAGCCTATGTTGTTAATCATCATAATAGATGCAGGCCAAAGGTTACTTCTTTTAGGAAGCCTCCTGCCTTGCCAGAAAAAGTATCCTACCCACCTCCAGTATTCAGATATTTCATATAAACATCTCTTAGAGCATATATCATACTATATCGCAATTAACTAAAACTTTAAATATTTTCTTCTTCAATGAAATGTCTGCTGCTGGAAGCAGGGACTATGTATTATACATCTTTTCATTCTCAGCATTAAAATTACCTGGCACACAGCAGTTGCTCAATAAAGGTTTGCAGGAAGGAGAAATAACTGATGAAATGAGAATACACAGTGAGGCAAAACAGCACACAACCCATAAGATCTTTGAGCATAGAGATCATTCTTTTTCCTTTCGCTGAGTGGTTGAAATATGTTAGCCAGAGAGTCTGACTCAGGGAGAGTCCAGCTAAACTTACTGAAGGCTGACAGCACACTCAGTATAACACCTGTTTGAACCTTCATCCTTAAAAGAAGTGAGATAGGCTGGGTTGACCCTGCTCTCCTAGGGTTAGCATTGAGTTAGAAAACCAATAAGATCTCACAATTCCTATCTGAAAGACCCAGTCAGTCAGATCCAAAACCTGCCTGGAAAGGGCTTAGCAAGTGCCAAAGTAACACAGAGCAGAAAAAAGTCCATCACTCCAAAGAGAGGTGACCCACCCTGTACTGTGATGCAAAGGTCTTCTCTAACCAGAAGGAAAACAAACAGATTCTGAATCTGAAATCTCCTCCCATTTTGTGTTGAAAAATAGACAGGTGAGCAGGGCAGTCTGTGTCCTCAGGTTGGAAGCATGTGGGGCAGGTGGAGGAGAGGAGCTCGTGCCTGCAGTCTCTTTTCCAAATGGGGTGGATGTGAAGGGGTAGACACCACTGGGACAAAGATTATGCAGTCAGGCCTCTATTGCTAAAAGAGACATTTATTTGTCTCTCATTTTTCCTCAAAATACAACTTAATACAAAAAAGGATATTAAAGAAAGAACAATGTGGCTGAGGGTGCTGCCATAAAAGAGTTTGGGAAGGTATTGAGAAGGAGTCTCATGAAGCTCAAGGTGGTTCTGCTGCAGACACACACTCTGCTGTGACCAGAAGTTCCTTGCATGTGAAAGGGAGAGCCCTGAGCATGTTGGATTACTTTATCTGAAAGTCCATATTGCTGGAAAAAAAGAATGACCTGACACCAAACTTCTAGGAGTGAATGGATTGTAAAGGTCTTTGAAACAGAAAGGAGATTTTGTATCCTTTGTGCTAGGAACTCCAGATCCTGGAACCCTTGGCAAAGCTGTGATCCTATCCTCCTATAGCGTCAGACAAAAGCCAACTTCTCCACAGCTGCTTCCTGCAGAGGCTGAACAGGGTCACTGCAAAGTCAAGGAGGGTGAGAGCTCGGAAGGCAATTGGAAATGATCTGGTCCAACTCTCTTATTTCACGAGGCCCAGAGAGAATGTCAGAGCTGCATTTCCAGTAACTCAACAAGGGCGTACTTAGAAGACCAGCAAAAAGGACATCATACAAATAAATTAGTGAGCAAGAGAAATGAGACAATTTCAGCTTCAATGGACTTTCCCGGGATCTGGTAATAAGAGAAAACTTAGAAATAAGCTATTTTAATTTTCACAACCGTATAGGTTTTGTGTTTAGATACTTTTAATTGCAAGTCAAAGGTTGCCAGACACAATATTTTGGCACTTTGGATGCCTAAAGCTCTTATTTGGGCTGTGGAGGGTGTTATCGTATTCCCACAGAATGAGGCTCAAGTCCGGGAATTTAGAGTAAGGGCAGATAATTTCTTAAAGGAGGTTAATCTTCAAAGAAGTAAAGTTTTTAAAGATTATACATGAGGAAAAACAACCTGAGAATGAATATGTCTCAAAATAACACAGACTCTGAATTCTTTGGCTAAAATGTCCATTTTGTCACTTACTCCCTGAAAATCCTTGCGCAAGTTACTTAACCTCTCATCTCTGTTTAAATATTTTTATTCTATAAAAATGTATCTATGCATTTGTTACAACATGAAATAAATTAGAAAATAAAAAATCATCTGTAAACAGTAAATGGCATAAACATATTAAACAATATGAAGAAAAGATAGCAAGAAGGAAGAAAGGGGTAGTAAGGATGAAAGTGCATATGGTAGATTTGTCCAAGGGACTAGAGAAAGACAAATCACAGAAGTCTGGTGGAATATGTTTACTGCAGTCAATGATGGATTTAATTATATAGATCTCATTATATTTGTACATAACTACAATATAATATAACTAACCCTGTAATTATTCAATTGAACAATGTCAATGCCAATCCAAAGGCTGCCACTGTCTTTGATGTTTCCTGCAGTCAGATTTCACCCTTATAAAAATGTTTCAGGATAAAAGTGATGCTGGAGTCTACACTAAAGTGTGATTTAGACACCTGGATAGCCTGACCCCTTACTAGGGAGTTCCATAGAAGAAGGATGGATGGATTACGGATGTATGGATGGAATGACAGATAGAAGGACAGACAAATAGTGTCTTCCAGTACTCTGTCAGTCTTATTTGCTTCAGTGCTTTTAGTAAAAGGGTTCACATTCTTAAATGTGTAACATCCTTTTTGTGCATCATCTCCCTTATTCTAACCGCAAACCCAAGAAGCAGATGTTATCTTTATTACACAAAGACCAAAAAACTGACAACCAAAGGATGGTTAAACAGCTTGTCCGAAATCACATAAGCTGTTGACAAAGTAGAGGTTTGCATACAGGTCTGTAGAACCCCAAAGTATAAAATCTTCCACTAATTAATGCTTGTTCATAATCACCAAAAAAGAGTAGAGAGACAGGCTTTGCAAATTTTGTTAACATTGATCAAGTTCCCAAAGTGCTTCCCATGAAAACTAGCTGTTTGAGGAAAAAGAGGAAACATAATTAGAAATAAAAATGACCATATTTCTGGGTTGTCTGGGACAGTCCTCATCTGTAATCACCATCTTGGCTAATTATTAATAACTTCCACTTTCAGTTTCAAAATATCCCAGTTTTTGCCTTACATAAAAACCACCGTTTATGAGCTAGATGGTTTATAATACAATTAGGCATTATAGTCCAGATATATGCATTTTTCAGTTGAATCCTCCTAATTTACTGACTAAGTAGAGCCTTCAGTTTAAATGGGTAACTTCCAACAAAAATACGGTGGGAATTTCTAAGAACTGGTCAATTCACACATCCTTCCCAAACTTAACATATATTCTCATGCCTGCTCACAGTTTCTCATATATTAGTAACAAGGGAAAAGGAAGGAAATAGAGTGATTTGAGATAGCACCATGACAAAGAAGGCAATGAGCTAGATTTTACATTTTAGCTTAAAATTCCTGTTGGCTTGTAGCTAGATTTTGCCATTAGCTATTTATAGGTGTGGGTTGATAAGGAAAATGGTTGAGACATGCAGTCTTTCCACTTGTACCCTGACCATGACAAAGGTTGCCCACCTCGTCTGCCTGGGCCGCCTCTTCTTCTTGACCATCTGAATTAACTTTGCACAAAGCATTACTTACACTATTTTATTTTTCTGTTCAAAAGCCTTTTGTATTTGCTCATTGCTATAGGTAAAACTGCAATTTCTCAGCGTGAGCTATACAATATTCATAACATAATAGGAGAATGAGTGTTAGAAGTAATAGTCATGGCTCAGGTACTAAGTAACTGTATGAGTTTGCGGTATTAACCCCTCAAGGTCTCAATTTCCCCATATCCAAATGTAAGATTGGAGTACATGGAGTCTAAGAAGCTTTTCAATACTAATGCATTATTTGAGACTTGTTTTATTTCTTTTTGGCTTTTCTGATCTGAGATGTGTTTACTTGTTCTGTTTCTTTTTGGCTTTTCTGATCTGAGATGTGTTTACTTTCTGTTCCACAGAATACGTATTTTTTATTCCTAATTTATGCTTTGGCTCAGGCTTTTCTCCCCACTGATAGTCATCTTTCCTTATTATTGCTTCCTTTATTATTGCTTTTAATCACCTAACCCAAAATGCATTAATCACATAGACCTGCACACAGTACTACCCTTATCTGATGAGAGGAACCATGAACACCAATCTCCATCTGACCAAAACTCTTGCATATTTAAGTTGGTCCTAACTGGTACTGAGCTTCTTCTGCCCTTAATTCAGACTGGCAATGCTAATCCAAGAGCTAGTTCTATTCTATTAATCTCTAACTGTTCTATTTCATTTCATTTACCTATTTATCATTTATCTATTCTATTTCATTTATCTATTCCATTTGTTTCTTGGCTGATTCTTTCCCAATGGTCTTCCAATGAGTATATCTCCAGTCCTACACCTTCTGTGAGTGCCACTCATAAATCCAACAGCCTTTTCTATGTCTCTACCCAGGTACCTAAAAAATACCTCAAACCTACATGACCTCCTCAACATCCCCCAAATCTGCTTTTCTTAAGATTTTCCAAACTGGTAAGTGATACCATTATCTAATGGTGCAGGCTCCTAAATTCCTCTTTCCCTGATCCTTGGAATCTAATCGAAAAGCAAATTATTACAGCAATTCCTCAAAAATGTGTAGCAAAAATGGTCAGTTCTCACCATCTCTACTACTACCACTTGAATCCAAAACACCAAAATCTCTACCCTGCACTGTTGGTTATCCAGCCAGTCTTGTCTCACTACATCCAATTTCCCCATAGCAGTGAGGTGAACTTTTCAAGTCTTTACCTTTATATTTTTATCATGTGGTAGAATCTACATAGGTTCTATCAGCCCTACCCAGTTTGGTCAAACTGCTTCTCTCACCTCATGCCTGGCCACTCCTCCCCTTGCTCACGCTGCAATGAACACCTGACTCCTCAAAGAAGGCAAGCACGTTACTGCCTGGTGGCTTTTGCACTTGCTGTTTCTGCTGCTCAGACTGCTCTCCTGCCTCAGTGATTTGCATGTTTAACTCTGCCTTACTATAATCTCCACTCAAATGTCACCTTCTTTAAGACTGCCTTCCCTGGTCCAGTCTGAAGTGGTGTCAGCCTCTTCCTCTATCTTTTGAACACGTTACCCTGTTTTATTTCCTTCATGAATTTATTAATATCTGAATTTTCTGTTGTTGTTTTTATGTAGAAGTTTTTATCTTTCTTCTAATATAAGTCCTCTGAAGACAGCCACCTAGGGTGTCATGTTCATCCTTGTATTTCCCATGTTTAATAGAGCATCTGTCACCCTGTAGGCATTTACATATTTATTGAAAGAATAAATGAATGACCCACAGTGGAATCCATCTGACCTGTAATAAAATGATCAGATCACTTATTGTCCATGGAGCCTTTCCTGACCATTGAGCCTAGAGTAGTCTTATTGGATCTGAAATTCTCTATGCAGTTTCTCTTTGTGCCTTTTATAAGGCATTGCTTTGGTTATTGAGCTACTGTCTCTTAACTTACCTTTCCTCACGCTGTTTTGGAATGCTAGGGCTGGAACTCTGAAAGTCTATTTCTCATTAGTCAGCCATTTCTTGCTCATTTCTGTCCATAGGAGACTGGAAGGAAACTGGAAGGAGACTGGGAGATGGGAGGAGGTGGAAGATACTGTCTTCTGTTTTGCTTCCTGTTTCTATCAACTTCACTCTAATAATGGTTTCTCAACTTTGCAGAAGCAATTGATTCCATTTTCAGTGCCCCCGGCCACACACCCATCTGCCCACCGGCAGGATTAGCTTTTTTGTGTCTTATTCTTAGAGACCTGAGTCTCAGCTCCTTGCAGATCCTACCCTGACTTCTGGAACTGAGGACCCTCCCTCCTCAGAGCTCTGTGCCACACTCCACAAGACCCTTCTCTGAGCTCCGAGGTTCTAGTAACCTCTTCCTTTTTGCTGTTTTTCCAGCCTGAGTGGTGATATTTGCTTCCTGAAGGTAGTATCTCCATGTCACCTCAGTTGTCCTTTCAGTCATTCAATACTTGTTTCCCTAAGTCTTTATATTACTTCCTGAATGTTAAAAGAACTAGTGTGTTTTTTTTTATTTTCCTGAGTGGACCTCAGCTGCCAGTGGAATGTACAATGCATTGTCTTGTACCATTTCAGTTCATTCTCAGGGCATCTTCCTTTAGCTCAACAGAATTGGAAGCTTGTTTAGAGTAGGAATTCCCCCTCACCCAGTCCTGTATTTCCTGGCTGTGGAGCCTTACACATCACAAATAGTCAGTGCATGTGTGATGCTTGACCAGCGTAGTTCCAGAAGTAAATTAGTTTATCTTCCTGTTTCCAGAAGAAGCATTTTTAAACATTTCTGAAGAGAAGCTATCTCAATCTTCAAGCCCTTCAGGAGAGGAAATTCTTCAAATGTTTATTTTAATTGTAAAATGTCTGCTTGTGAACCTATGCCAGATCTCTTTGCTGTCAAGAAGTGCTTCCCATGTAGACCTGATGGTAGGGACTTGCACAAAGGGGGAAAAGGTTTGGTCTAAGAAAAATGATGATTTTTGACAGTAAATGATAAACTTGTTCCACAGATAAGTTCCTGCTGTATTCCAAATAACTCAATTATTTGACTAATCTCAAGCTTATTTTTTTCTTTCTCTTTCGCATGCCAGTTTTCTTTGTGTTTATAGAAAAAACCTATTTGTTCAATTTATGTGAAAACTTTCTCATAAATATACTTCACAAAAATCAGCTCTCCCTACCAAAAAGGAAAGATGTATTAAAGATTTTTTGTTTGTTTGTTTTTAAGATATAATACGTTGGAACTATGTGGCCTTCTGTTTCCTCCTTCCTTAGCAATGAACAGCTAGAGACCCTCAGAACCAGTGTTAACAACTAGAACTTGTATCCACCCTGATGAAGGCAAAACATGTCTCAAGATCACCGGCAGCTGGGGGTAAGATTCAATATGACTGTTGTTTATCTGGTATCCAAAGTGCCAGGAGTGCACCCTCTGCATGGTATACCCAATGTCACAGCTCTTCCCTAACATGCATGTGGTCCAGCCTCAATGACGAGATTCGTATCCTTCACTTCTTGGTTAACACTTGTTTTTTGTTTTTTTGCTTGATCTAACAGAGCCCCATCCTGAACTATAGGCTGCTTGGACCTCTACTAGCTATGATAATTCCCATACCTCAGGGCTGGATAGCATCCCCATTAACCCCTGGCCAATGTTTCCCTGTCACCACCCCCACATTAGCTTCCATCCTCACCCACACACTCCTGTTCCTTGGACACTGGTGTTTTCTGTCCTTTTGAATACTGACATGCGGGCTATTGGTTACTTCCCTTCTGCCTGATGAGTTCCTGGGGCCATAGTTCTCACTGGTTCTGACCTCTTTACCTTCCTCTTCTCTTCTATATGTCCAATCGTCAAGCCCATGCAAGGTACGATACTATACATTATCACACTAATTAGAAGTCAGATAGTAATAAACTTCCCCCCTGCTTTTTCTAAATCTCATGGGAAATGATGGATTTTTGTAGTAGCCAAGAACAGATTGCCTGCCCTGACTGGGGAAATACATCGGCCACTTCCTCCAAGGAATTTAGGTCACTCTCTTTTGCTGAGTGATGATTAGTTCTTTCAGCCACCAAGATATTA
Source organism: Tarsius wallacei (assembly GCA_963574415.1). NCBI lineage: Eukaryota > Metazoa > Chordata > Mammalia > Primates > Tarsiidae > Tarsius > Tarsius wallacei. The sequence continues at coordinate 8,916 of CAUYQG010023376.1, read as the reverse complement.
ATTTCAACCAAATAGTTGTCTCATTCTGTTTAAATTAATAGCACTGATTTCCATATGTAATGCATAGAATTGGTATTTTTACCTTGTCATTACACCTTAGTAAGTAAGAATACAACAAATAATTTATGTTTTAGCATTTTATTGTAGGCTTATCATTTGTGATATTCTCCAATAATAATAATAATAATAAAATTAACCTTTATTGAGTCATTTTGTGTCAAACACTATTTTTAGTGCAATTGACATATAACTCACCTAAGTGTCATAAAAATCCCATGGAATGGGTTTTATTGTTTTCTCCACTTTATACAAAAAAAAAATGGAGGCACAAAGCTTACACAACTTTCCTAAGAATGTTAGTAAAGCTGGTAATTGAACCCATGTACTCGGAGTTTAGAACTCAAACTCGAATATTATTCCATGCTACTTCCTGAAATGAGAGCAATTACTCCCCATTTCTCATTATGTCTTGACTTCCTGTAGGTTCCACAGAACAGAGTGGCAAATCTCAGCCTGGCATCCTTTGAGCATAGTTAAGTGCAAGGCTCTGAATTCTTTTATTTCACTCTCGTTTTTAAGTTAAATTTTATTTTATTATAGAAATGTTGGGTACAAGTGAGGATTAACTACATAAGCAGGCTGCATGCAGGTGAAAGTTGGGCTTCCAACTAGTCCTCACTTCACCAGTGTAGGACCCTTTGTTTTGCTATGTGCCCTCACCCTCCTCCCTCCCTCCTCTAACAGTGCCCAGTGACTGCCACTCCCTCCTTTGTGCTAATGTGATTCATGTTCAGGGCCATCTTATGGGTGAGAACATGCAATATTTAGTTCTTTGTTTCTATGATAGATCACTTAGTATAGAGTCTCCAGTTCCAACCAATTTATTATAAAGTCCATGATTTTGTTCTTTTTTTATGGTTGTGTAACACTCCATCATGTATACATACCATATTTCTTTATCCAGTCCACTTTTGATGGGCAGTAGAGCTGGTTCCATGTGTTTGCTACTGTGAATAGTGCAGCAATAAACATGTGTGTACAGGTATCATCCCAGGAGAGGGATTGCTGGATCTGAGTGCACCTGACCTCCTCTGAATTTGAATTCTTACACACCTGAATTCTAGTTTCAATTCCCCCACATGTGTGACCCAGATAAATTTCTTAACCTCATTGAGTCTTCATTTTCTCAGCTGCTGCTTTTTCTTTCTTCTGACATCAAATAGATGTCCAAAAATTCAGTTCATTCTGATACAAACTATTCGGATTTAGTGAAGACCTCACAAGTTAAGGGCTCAGTCTCACAACACTGCTCCCATGTCAGACACAAGTTTCAAATACCATACTTCTGATCAAACTGTACTTCTGACCAATCACCTATAAATTGTGGTCTCCCCCTACCTTCTCTTCAAGTTTATTTATTTACTAGAACTACTTAAAGAACTCAGAAATCACTTTACTTATGTTTGTTGGTTTATTATAAAGGAAATAACTTAGGGACAGCCAAATGGAAGTGATGCTTAGGGTAAATTGCGGGATGCAGAGTCGAGTTTCCATGTATTCTCCAGTGTCAGCACCTACTCAGGAGCAGAAGTTAGGGTTGGGAGTAAAGCTCTAACCCTCTCATCATAGCTTAGACTTGTATCACTCTGGAGACTCCAAAGGTTTTAGGAGCTCTGAGGCTGGAACCAAGAAAAATGATCAAATATGTATTTTTTTGTTATACTACAACTGCAAAAAAGGCAAAAGACTCCAAAAGAATATGGATTAAAGTTATAGAGACTAAGTAATAAGATTGAAGCAAGTAGTATATTGAAAGCTCTAAAACAAATGAGAACTGTTCCTATTTTTCTTCAATTAGCCCTGAAGGCTGCTCCCTTTCCTCAGTTTCCCCAATGAAAGTTATAGAGACACAGGACATGTACCAGCAACTTATTTGAGAATCTTTGGTATATTTATCATCACGTGTGTGATCAAATACATGATCATTCTGTGTCACAGTGATGTCTCTCAAGAATGAAAAACAACACAACCAATTATGAATTTTTACTGAGCACCAACTGCACGCAATGTACTGTATCAGTTGCTGGAAATATCAAGAGATTCAAAATCAAAAGTTCCTTGTTGAGTCCTCTTTCTCCATCACCCATTTAGATAGTTAATCTCCAGTTTGCCCCAACATTCCCTTTAGCACGTATCCCCATTGTCCATGCTTTTATTCATGCCTGTGATGTCATCAACACCTCGTTATTTGTCTGATAAATGTTGTTTAAGTTTGTAAGTGCCAGTTTCAGTGTCATTTCCTCCAGGATGTACATTTCACAAGGACAGTCCCCCAACAGAATTATTTCTTGCTTTCTGTATAATAATGCAGCCCCTTGATTACTTCTGGCTTTAATTATTCAAGGATTTGTGTGCAAGCTTTATTGAGCTCTGGAATGAAAGATCCTAGAAGGCAAATGTATCATCCCGCCCATCTCCCAAATAACACAGTGTTCTGTACAGAATGGGTTGGGAATGGATACTCATTGAATTAAACAGTTTCAAATCTAATCAGGCGCAACTCGCAGTGATGGACTGTGGTTATGAACTCCTTCTTCCAGATTAGCCTGCCTGATTCTAGAGCCAGTGATGATGTGCGCAGGCCTTGTGGAGGCTCTTTACCCCTCCAGCTACCAAGGTCTTTTATTAGTCTGGCTGCTCAGTCCCATTACCAAGATCAGAACAACCGTTAGAAATCTCTCTTCATCTTCCAAGTTAAATTTGCAATCAAAGACTTGCCTAGAAGAAGGAAAAAATAATATTGATTGCCTCTGAGGGAGAGACAATTGAACCATTCTAGCTCTTTCCCTCTAGTACCCTGAGTATTCCTGTACTCTGAATTCAAGGTTGTTTTTTCTATTTCTTTCTTTCTGCTCCACAGTGTCTCTCCACCTCTTTTTTCCTCTTTTTTCTCTCTTCTCTATTTTCTTGCCTCTGTCTCTCTTTCATGTCTAGCCTCTGTCTGACTTCATGCCTCTGCTCTCCCACAATACTAAATTAAAAAATAGCAATACTTTAATCTTTGATCTTTCTTTTTCCTAGGGTCCATCAATTCTCAGAAGACATTTTTTCTTCACAATTATGCTAATTTAATTGATTGGGCTCCAGATTCCTTTTTCATCAATCACATTCCAGCTGGGTCTTTGTAATGGTATACCTCAGCTTGTTTGATTGGATTTGGGTGTTTCCCAAATCTCCATAGCCACGCGAACAGGCAGGCCATTTTAGGAGAGCTTAATTCCACAGATGGTTAATCTCATTTTTTATGTGTTGATTTTTCCTGCTTCCTTTCACAGAGGGTAATTTATTTCTAAGTTCCAGGAGCACTTTATTGTAACCTCTCATTTACTGACTGTAATAATAATACCCATCATTTATTGGGTACTTATTATGCATCAGTCACTGTGTTAAGTGCTTTGTATAAGTTCATCGATTTAATTTCCCCAATAACCCTGTGAGATGTGAGATTTTATTTGTGTTTTATTTTTTAATTTCTCCCCTATTTTACATGTAAGGAAACTGAGATTCAGAGAGGTGAACAGAATTTTCATAGGCTGTGGTGCAAACTTGACCCTCACAATTTTCCTCTCTGCCATTATCCTTTTAAACATATTGGATTGGATAGCACCTGCCTTGAAGACCAGTCCTGCAGCCAGGTCAAGTTCCAGAACCCTATTTCCCTCAAAGTTCTACCCATTCTTGGTCATTTCTCCGTCACCATTGTCTCAGGTCAAATAGGTATCATCATACATCCAGATACGTCCTGCTCAAGTCTTCATGAGGATGTGTACAATACAGATAGATATTTTGTGATGCAGTTTAGATTAAATTCCAACTAAGTGATACAGATAATACATTCAAAAATAAGTATGGAAAATATTGAGATAATGAAAGTTTGGGACATTCAATGCCACTATTACACAGGGGATGGAATCCAAGGTGGATCTTGAGTACAGAATATAGCCCAGACAGACTGGGGAAGAGTTAGATGAGTCCCTCAAATGGGCAGCATCCTAAAGCAGGTTTCAGAGGCAAGAATTCATCTTCCACTTTTAGGGAAAGCATGGGAACAGTGTTTTTATAGAGCAATGAGAGGAAGATGTTACTTAAAGAGCGGCATAAGATTATGAAAACGCATGGCATGTCTAGATAAGATATCTAATGTACAGTCTCTGAATTCAGAAGTTTATTTCCCACCAATAAAATTTTCCACATGTAAAGAGTCCATGGTTTAAAATAAATTATTTTGACAATTAAGAACTAGGGAACCTCAGACATGATTTGTGGTTTACCTAATGTCATCCAGAGGCCATTCCTGTTAGGCTAAGAGAAAATTGGTTTTTTCTCAAAAGTTTCCTGAGTTGTACAAATTAAAGACCTTTATTTTAATCAAAAAAATATACATTAATAGATCTCAATTTTCTTAGCCTAAGGCAGAATTTACCAGCATATGAATACTTTCTAAACTCATTGTCATTACCATGCTAACTGATCATTTGTTATAGTGTCAACTGTGATACATTAGTAGTAAATACCTGTAGGATCAGCAAACCTATCTTTAAATTATGCTGCAAGCTACATGAAAATGAAGGACATAACTCCAAAACTGGTACTTAGAATCACCCCTCCCCCCCCCCCCCCACCTTTACTGCCAAAGTGACTGTCCTGGCATGCAAGGAATTAACCAAGTCTGTCTTCAATAAAAGAGAGAGAGAGATTTATTACAATAAATTGGCTCATGCAATTGTAGAAGCTGAAAAATCCCTCAATCTGCCATTTGCAAACTATAAGCTCAGAGAAGCCAATAGTATAATTCCATCAGCATCCAAAGGACTGAGAGGATGAGAAAAGATATCTTCCTTCAAGCAAGTAGACAGGAAAAAAGAGGTGCATCCTCTATCCTTTGCCTTTTGTTCTATTCAGGACCTCAACAGATTGGATGATGCCCATGTACATTGTGAAGGGCCATTTGCTTTATTGAGCCCATTGATCCAAATGGTAATCGCATCCAGAAATACCCTCACAGACATACCCAGAACAATATTTAATCCAGGAAGCCTGCGGCCCACTGAAGTTGATGCAAAAACTAACCATCACACATTACTTTTCATATCTGGCCACAATAGTCTTTGAACACAAAAGTCCAGGTACATTCACTTTTTGCAATTCATTCCATCTCTATTGGTGTGCACAGGCTATCTCTTCTGGCTGGAAATACCCTCTTTTAAAAATGTCACAATGTTTCAGAGGAAATTTAATAATTTACTTAACATTTATTTAATTTCTTGTATTTGTTACACTTATTAGGCATTTATTTGAGGTTCAGCACTGGGTTTGTATAAGTCTCATAAGAATGTGCTAAGGAGGATATTATTAGTATCCCCATTCTCTAGATAAGAGGGCTGAGGCTCAAAAATCTTCAGATATCTTCCCAAGGTCACAATTCACAAAGTGCCAGAGCTAGGATTTAAACCCAGAAACCTGTGTATGTTCTAACCATAATACCTGCTATGAAATCATTGGAGGGGCCTGCTCCTGGCAGGGGCATAGAAGAATCTTACTGCAGAATCTTATTGCAGACTCCACCACTGCCAGGCAACTTGTAATAAGGAAAAATATATGTCTGGAAAAATAAGTCCAGAAAAACTCTTTTCCTGGGGAAAGAGCAGTAACATTTTCTCACCTGAAAATTCCCCCCTCAGAGGTGCCTTTAGCAAATGTCTTTTTTTTTTTTTTTTTTGGTGGATTCAGCTGCAAGTATGGGCTCTCAGCGCCCAATAGGTCTAGCTGAATATTTGGCCCATTACCTGAGATGAAGCAAGCTCATAGATTTTCTTTCCTCTTTCCTGTCTCCTGGGAATAGCTCTATTCACACAGTGGTATGCCTCATCTCTTCCTGCCTCAATGTTTTAAATGGGGATGTCAATATCACTGCATAAAGGCTCACGGGTCACCAGGGAATTGGCAATCCCATCTGTAATGAGCCCTTTACACAGAGGACACTGAATAGCTGGAGTGTGATGTACCAGAAGAAAAAGAAATGAAACCTACAGTAAAATCATTGTTTAAAGCAGCATGTCCCAAGTGTGTTCAGCAGACCAGTCCTGTGAGATGCTCTGTAAAACAAGTTTGCAATTGACGCATCGTAAGTTTTAAAAGTTTTATAAATACTGTTCTCTATATCCCTATCTTAGAGGTTCATACTTTATACTATAGCATTAAAGACTCTGAGAAGGCCTACAACATGGACTTCAATCCAAATTTCTGAATTCATTTGGGCATGGAAAAATCTCGTTCCTCACCTTTGATTTTCATAAGCTCCATTAACAACTCACAGAATTAACATTCTATGAATCACAGTTTGGGGAACACGGATTTAAAGCACCTATTTTAATTGCCTGTTTTTAGACTATCAGGTAATATCTAGAATTGTATCACTGGGAAGAAAGAAAAGTTCAACTTACAAGCACTTTGTATTCATAAAATGGTTATTAGAACAGCTGTCTCTGTCTTTCTTTTTAAATGCTTCTTAAATTCTTACAATTCAAGCAGCTACCAGCACTGACAGCCCTGGAACAGAGAGAATTAAGAGTATGTCCCAAACACAGCCTTAGCTACCACCTTTCTTCCTATAAGAAAGTTTTCTTATTGGTACCTCTTGATTATATTCCTTCTTTCACGTCATTTCAAGCCATTTTCACTAAGATTATTGCAACATTCACCTCTCTGGCCTGTCTGCCCTCATGTCACCCTGCTTTGGTCCAAATGGAATATATATCATAGAAGAATTTTTTCCTTCATTGCTATTTTGATCAAAGATATAAACAAGGATCAGGTTCTCTTACTGTTCCACCACTTTCTGTACCTTGACCTGGTAATTATATTGTCTCATGGTGATAATTTAGCTGTCCGAGCTCCAAGCATCAGCAATCTTAAAATAAAATTTAAAAAGTTGTTTTCTCTCAGTTATGATTTGAATTGTGTCCCCTCAAAATTTTTTTTTTTGAAAATCCTAACCTCCAGTACCACAAAATGGTACAGTATGTGGAGATAAGGTCTGTAAGAGGTAATCAAGTTAAAATAAGTTTTCTTTAGGGTGAGTCTTAATACAATATGACTGATGGTTATGAAAAAGAAATTTGGATAGAGAAACAGGCATACAAGGAAAGCACCATAAGAACATTATGACACCCATCTAAAAGCTGGGGAGAGAAGCTTAGAACAATTTCTTCCTCCACAGCCCTCAGAAGGAACCAACCCTACTGATAACTTAGATTCTGGACTTCAAGTCCCCAGAATTGTAAAGCTGTCCATTTTTGTTGTTTAAGCCGCCCACTTAGAAGTAGTCTGTTGCAGCAGGCCTAGACAACCAATAAGCTCCTTCTTATTATTACTTTGGAAAATATATTCTAGAGATGCCCTAGATACTTTATCCCTGTAGCCCATACTTAAATCAATTAGTGGAAAGGGAAATGTAATGGTTGGCTTAGACAAATTATTGCCCATCTCTGAAACTGGAAAAGAAGTCATTTTCCTATAGCATATGTGATGGCAAAGTCTTTTAAAAAAAAAAAACCATCAGAGCTGGGTCAATATGACCCAGGACTGAGGAATGGCTTTTGAAATGACAGCTACATCCACTGGGTGTCAGGCACTGTGCAAGACACTGGGAATTCAAAGATACATGAGGAAAGGATTCCTGTTCTGAGAGTCCTCAGGAAATGATACTGAGAAAAAGAAGCAGCCCAGGAAGCAGGAAAAAAACTAGAAGAGATGTGTGGTATGAGAGCCAAGTAAGTTAGTTGCTAGAAGGAGAACAGTTGTCCAGTGGGCACAGAAAAGGCAGGTGAGATGAGGAATGAGATAGAAAATGTCAGATTTGGCAATTAAAGAGTCAATGTGACTTAATTAAGAATAATTTCAGTGAAAACTTGATGTCAGCAAAGTGCCTACTTCATTAGATGGATGTACAAATGAGAGGTAAGGAAGCAAGGCAGCATTGTTGTGAGTCATTCCTGTCCCTGTCTAAAGGTGTCAGGTGACTGCAATAAAGGAGCACAAGAGGTAAAACAAATGTCAAAAGAAGAAACTACATTCAGGAAGGTGTTGTTATTGCTGTCACGGCTGCTGCAGAAGTTTTTAAAATGATAGCTGTGTTACAAGATTGATGGGGTGAAGAAAAGGATTCAGTGGAAGAGGGTTGTGGAAAATAAATTTCAAATCCCATCCCTGCAAAGCAAACATCGCTGTTAATTCTCACTATTCAGGACAAGCACTTCTTTTCCATTTCTCACGTGTTTCCTTCTTTGAGAAGGGAGCTCAGTTAGTGCCAGAGCCCAGGCCTCTTTCCTCTTCTTTTCTTATTTTAGTTTATCTGTTGAGCTAGACTGCATTATCTGAATAGCCATGGTTGCTCTATCAGTTCTTCCTTTCCGTCTTTGGAACAAGCTGACCCATACAAAGCAAACGTCGCCCAGTTCCATACGGGTCTCTCTTAATTGTAGGGCCTGCTCTGGCTCGGAACCGCATATGACCCAGTGGGTACGTCCTGCTGCCTTTGATGTTGGCTTCATAGGATGATTTAATTATTATTTTAAGGTATATTTTCCAAATTAGTCACTATCAGGAATGAAGTGATGATTGGCCTTGGTCTCTCTCTCTCTCTCTCTCTCTCTCTCTCTCTCTCTCTCTCTCTCTCTCCACTCTCTTCTCTCTCTCTCTCTTTATTGTAGAATTGTGGGGTACAAGTGAGGATTGACTACATAAGTAGCCTGAATGCAGGTGAAATTTGGGCCTCTAACTGTCCCTCACTCCCCCTGGGGACCAGATACTCTTTGGGTTGTCACTTGTCCCCCACTTCTTGCCTCCCTCCCTCCC
>CAUYQG010023375.1:0-21576 GCA_963574415.1 Tarsius wallacei | reverse complement strand
CAAGAACCTGGAAGCAACCATGCTGTCCATCAAAAGAGGACTGGATTAAAAAAATGTGGTACATATACACGATGGAATACTACGCAGCCATAAGAAAGAACGAAATCATGAATTTCGCAGCAACCTGGATGGAACTAGAGTCCATAATACTGAGTGACCTCTCACAGAAACAAAAAACTGAGTATCACATGTTCTCACTCATACAGTAGACCTTGATCATCCAACGTACTACCACAAGAAAATGACTGACAGTGGTGGGAAGCTATGGGGGGGGGCAATGGGATTAATGGTGATAAATGTCTTTCTGGGGATGGGGAGACACCTCTTATCATCAAGGGTGCCTGAACGAAGCAATTTTGTATGCCTAACCCCTAACTGTACCCCATAATACCATAATAAAAAAAATTAAAAAAAATAAAATAAAATAAAATAAAATGCCTAAATTATATTCAAGAGGAAAAGAATCATATAGACAGTTGGGCATAAAGACATTTGGACGTACAAGTCTGGGTTTCCAGAGAGAATCTGGGACAAATATAGAAATTTGCAAATTACTGTCATAACATTTATATTTACGGCCTGGGACAGGATGAATGTTAAATATTGTTTTCCAGGGATTGCTCTCAAAGCAGAAATCACAATGTCCTTGGGGAGCTCACAACTCAATGAGCAAGAGAAGTGGGTATATACAAACTGCTAATTCCACCAAGCGGAGGCAGGTGATTTGGATAGCCCTCACCAAATAGGTTCCATTGGAGCTATCAACAATGTGTAGCCTTTTGTGTAATGCTTGGTGAGGACGGTATTATATGTCAGTATGAGTATAGGGATGTCACTGGAAAATACTAGCAGATGTGAAAATATTCATTGTTTTCAAACTATTGAATTATCAAATGTGGGTGTGTGATTAAGAAAGAGTTGAAAGATAGAGATGAAAAGATACTTCTGTGTCTGAGTGTAGGAGAACTGTGACCAGCAGGAAAGAAAAATGGGAAACTGAGAATTGTATAAGCCGTTTAAAGCAGTAAAGTCTTCAAGAATTGGTTATCTCAGTTATTTTTTACAAAACCATGATCCCATTTCTCTTACTTATGATAAGAAACAAACCACACAAAATATTTATGGATCCATGAAGTATGAGTACACCTCATGCTTATCAAGAAAAATGCCTATAGTGCCCATAATATTCCACTGAAACACATTCCTTCACATTTATTTTACCTGTTTTTTATGAAATTATTTCAAAATACAGTATCTAGTGTATCATTGACTATCAAGAGTATTCAAAATCAAACCTACCATCCCAATCGTTTATATTTTTTCTCCAATCTATACCAAATAGCTGAAATTCCTTGCTAAATGTGTTACTATTTTCTTCAATCTCAATCACATTTAAATCCTATGTTACTTGGGTACCAGATGTTCTTTAGTTGATTTTTGCATATGGATTTCAGTAGCCTCAGAAATTCTCAGGCCATTACTGGCATCAAAAACAGTTAAAGTTTGCTCAACCGTATCATTGGCAACCAATTTCCTACTTACAGAGTGCTAGAGCAAAACTTTCTGTCCTTCTGCCCTTTTGTTTACTCATTTTAGTCATCCAATTTTTTTTTTAAACAGTAGAAAATATCTCTCAATTGAATAAAATTGCTAATAGGCAGATGTAAGTCATTTTGAAATGGCTATAACTTGTGGAAATTTGTTGAGATAATATTTCAAAACTATATTGCATTTTAGGTCTGACTCAGTGTTAATGAGACTAATACAACGTAACTTTTAGATACTAATTTAAAATAGAATTGCAATAAATGTTGCTTCTTTTCCCTTGGACTTGTTAAACTCGTTGTTTTAATAGAAAGTGTGTAAACACTCTCTCAAGAATGTCTCAAATATAATATTTTAAAACATCAGATTTGGTAAGTGATGTAGGAACAGTATAATATATATATTCATCTTCTTCCATTTAATGTTGATTTTTGGAAAATATGTGTTGTTAATGGACCATCCACTTTCAAGTCATTTTGTTTACTAAGCTAGAACTGAGATTTGAGCAATTATGTGTGTAGTAAAGCCTTTAAAACAGAATGCATTGCATTAAAGAATGTTCATGTTCATTGCAATGAAGCACAGAATAGTGTCAGAATTCTGCCCTAACTAGGATTAAGTTGAAAAGGAAACTCTGTGTACATTGTTGCATTTACTATTATCTGAGTGTTTATAGTTTTAGTGTTGTTGACATCTGGAGTGTTTTTCAATATGTTTTATAATGTGTTTTACTCTCATTTCATTGTTCATCACATAGCCGTTTGCCATTCCTGATAGTGTTTTCAAAGTGCTGGAAACCTCTTTCTTTCTGCATGCTAATGACACCTACTTGCCACAACTGCATTTTTGCAGACATTCTTTTTTTATTTTATATATGTGATTTGTAATTTTTATTATATATGCAGTATTTAATACAATGATGTTTTGACATACGTATACATAGAGGGATGACAATCATAGGTAAGCAAATTAACATATCCACAACCTTCCATAGTTGTCTTTTTTGTGGTAAGGGCACCTAAAAGCTACTCACTTAGCAGATTTTCAATACACAACACAATATTGTTAACTATAATCCTTCTGCTGTATGTTAGATCTCTATACTTATTCATCTTACATAACTGCAAGTTCATACCCTTTGACCTATATCTCCTATTTCCTTTCCATTCCTGCCCTGACACCTCCATTATATGCCCTAATTCTGTGTGTTTGAACTTTTTTAGATTTCACATATAGATGAAATCATGCAGTGCCTTTCTGTGTCTGGTTTATTTTGCTTAGAATAATGTCCTCCTAGCCCACCTAAGTTGCCTCAAAAGACAGTATCTCCTTTTTAGGGATGAATAATGTTCTGTGGTATATGTACCACCATTTCTTTATTCATATATTGATGGACACACGTTGTTTGAATATCTTGGCTATTATAAATAATATTTTAAGGAACATGAGAGCACAAATATACAGATATCTCTAAGAGGTGCTAGTTTCATTTCCTTCAGATGAATGGATATATATTTATATGCAAGATTCCTGATTTAAATGGTAGTTCTGTTTTTAATATTTTAAGGAATCTGTTGCAATAATAAATGTACCAATTTACACTCCCATTAATAGTGTACAAGTGTCTGCTTTTCACCATACCTTTGCCAACAGTTTTTATATTGTATTTTTTTATAATAGTCATCATAGCAGGGATGAAGTAATATCTCGTGGTTTTCCTTTGCCTTTCCCTAAGAATTAGTGAGGTTGAACAATTTTTCATATAACTCTTAGCCATTTGTGTGCCTTCTTTAAGGAAATGTCTAAGTTCTTTGCCCATTTTAAAATCAGGTTATTTGTAATTTACTGTTGAACTATGCGAGTTCTTTATATATTTTGCATATTAACCCTCTATAGATATATGGTTTGCAAATGTTTTCTCAATCTGTTGCTACCTTTTCATTTTGTTGATTGTTTCCTTTGTTGTGCAGAAGATTTTTAGCATGATATAGTCCACTTATTTTTGCTTTTGCGGCCTGAGCTTTTGGTGCGATATCCAAAAAATCATTGCTAAGTCCTATATCAAAGAACTTTCTTCTAGGAGTTTTTTAGTTTCAGGTCTTAAGTTTAGGTCTTTAATCCATTTTGAGTTTGTTTTTGTAAACGATATAATATGATCATCCATTTTTACTGTTTTGCATGTTGATATTCAGTTTTCCAAATACTACTTATTGTTAAAAACAAACAAAAACACTATCCTTTCCCTATTGGGTATTTTTGGTAGCCTTGTTGAAAATAGTTGGCCATATTTTAAGATTTTTTTTTCTTTTCTGTGAGAAATGCCATTGGAATTTTGATAGAGATTAGGTTGAATCTGTAGATCTCTCTTAGTATAAACCATTTGACAGTATTTATCCATCAATCCATTAACATGGGAGATCTTTCTATTTATTTGTGTTTTTTCAGTTTCTTTTATCAATATTTTATAGTATGTATTGTATAGATCTTTCATTTTCTTGGTTAAATTGATTCCTATGTAGTTTATTCTTTTTGATGATATTGTGAATGGGATTTTCTTAATTGGATTTCTGATAGATCTATACAATACAAACTGTAAAATATTGATGAAAGAAACTGAAAAAACACAAATAAATAGAAAGATCTCCCATGTTAATGAATTGATGGATAAATATTGTCAAACACTACCATTGTTATTGATGTAAAGAAATGCAACAGATTTGTCTGTTGATTTTGTATTCTGGTACTTTACTGAACTCACTTATTAGTCTTACTGTATTTGTATGTGTATGTATATGTGTGTAGACCTTAGAGATTTATATATATAGGATTATTCCATCTGCAGACAGGTATAATTTTACATCTTCTGTTTTAATTTGGATACCTTTCATTTATTTTTCTTGTCTGATTGCCCCTGCTAGTACTGCCAGTACTATGTTGAATAGAAAGTGTTAGGGTAAAGAATCCTTACATTGAACCATATGTTAGAGGAAAAGCTTTCCATTTTTTAATTATTGGTTATGAAATTAGCTTTGGACTTTTCAAAATGATTTTTATTATGTTAAGGAAATTTTCTTCTATACCTATTTTTTGAATTTTTTCTTTTAATTATAAAAGGATATTGAATTTTGTCAAATGCGTTTTCTGCATTCATTGAGATTATCATATAGCTTTTATCTTTCATTATATTAATGTGGTGTATCATAGTTATTCATTTGTGTGTGTTAAACCAATCTTGCTTCCCAGGAGTAAATCCCACTTGGTCATGGTGTATGAGCTCTTTGATATATGTTGGATTCAGTTTGCTGGTATTTTGTTGAGGATTTTTGCATCTATGTTTGTCAGTGATATTGGCTTATAGTTTTCTTTCCTTGTGGCGTCTTTGTTGATTTTGATGACAGGGTGATGCTGGTCTTATAAGTTTGAAGTATTCCCTCTATTTCTATTTTTTGGAAGTGTTTAAGAATTATTGGTATTCTTTGAATATTTGGCAGAATTCTTCATTAATCTATCTAATCCTAGGCTTTTTTATGTTAGGAAGTTCTTTGTTACCCTCCAGTCTTTTTGTTATTATTCTGTTCAGGTTTTCTATTTCCTCTTTATTCAGTCTTTGTAGGTTGTATGTTTCCATTTCCACTAGATTATATGATTTCTTGGCATATAATTGTTCATAATATTTCATATGATCCTTTTTTATTCATGGGAAATTCATTGTAATGTCTCCTCTTTTATTTCTTATTGTATTTATCTTAGTTTTTTTTCTTTGTCTAGCTAAGGGTTTATTGATTTTGTTTTTTTTTTAAAGCAACATTTAATTTTGTTGAATTTTTATAGTTTTCTGCTTCTCTAGTCACATGTTTGTTTTGATCTTTGTTAGTCTCTTCATTTTGCTAACTCTGAGCTTAATTTGTTCTTTTTTTTCTAGTTCTTTAAGGTGAATTAGGTTGTTTATTTGAGGTCTTTTTTCTTAATATAGAGATTTATCACTTTAAGCTTTCTTCTTAGAATTGTTTTTGCTGCATTCCACAGGTTTTGGTATGTTTCAATTTTTGGCTTGTCTCAATATGCTTTTTGGTTTTCTTTTTCTTTTTTTCTTTGACCTGGTTGCTTAGGAGCATGTGGTTTAATTTCCACATATTTGTGAGTTTTCAAATTTTTCTATTGTTATTGATTTCTCTTTTCATACTCTTTTGGTCAGAAAATATGCTTGATGTGATTCTGATCTTTTTAAATTTGTTAAGAATTTTTTTTGTATTCTAACATGATCTATCTTTAAAATGTTTTATGTGCACTTAAGAAAAATGTATATTCTGCTACTGTTGGATGGAATTTCCCATATATGTCTAATAGGTTCATTTGGTTTAAAGTATAGTTCAAGTCCAATTTTCTTTATTGATTTTCTATCTGAGTGATCTATCAATGATTGAAGGTGTGGCATCAAAGTCCCTTGCTATTATTATTGCTGTCCATTTCTCTCTTTAATTGTGTTAATGTTTACTGCATATGTTTATGTGCTCTCATCTAAGATGCGTATATATTTATGATTACCATGTCTTTGTGATGGATTAATCTCTGTATAGCTATATATTGACCTTCTTTGTCACTTGTTATAGTTTTCGTCTGATATTAGTATAGTTGCCCTGCTTTTTTTTGACTTTCAATTGCATGAAATATATTTTTTCATCCCTTTATTTTCAGCTAGTATGTGTCCTTAAATCTAAAATGAGTGTCTCAAAGACACATACAATTGAACATTGGGGTTTCAAAACTTCATTTAGTCACTCTATATCTTTTTATTAAGTTGTTTAGTCCATTTACATTTAAAGTAATTCTTGATAAAGGAGAATTTGCTGTTGCCATTTTTAAAAACTGTTTTCTGTTTGTCTTGTGATTCTTTTGTTCCTTTTTTCCTCTCTTGCTGTCTTTTTTCTTTCAATGTTTGGGGTTTTTTTCCTAATATATTACTAGGTTTTTAATTCCTTTCCCCTCTTCTTTTGTGTAACTTGTACAAGTATTTTCTTTGTGGTTTCATGTGTCTTACACAAAATGTCTAATAGTTACAGGAGTCTTTTTTAAGCTGATAACAAATTTACTCCCCTTGTATGTAAGAACTCTTTGCTTTTACCTTTCTTCTCCTTACACTGATGGCACACTATACAACTGTATATGTATTGTGTAGCCATCTACATAATTTAGTTATAGCTGTTTTCAATGCTTTTGTCTTTTAACTTTTTTTTTTATTTTTTAAATTTTTTTTATTTTAAAGATGTGGCGTACAGATCAGGGTTAGGTATACAAATGTTCATTATGCAGACATAATGTACCTTGTATCTTTTAACTTTTATAGTAAGAGTACTATATCTTTATCTACCACTATTATAGTAACAATATTCTTTTTGTTCTTATTTGTTTATTTTTGCTAATGAGCTTCTTCTGTATGTTGATGTGTAGAATTCATTTGTTTCAATTTGAGCAACTTCCTATAGCATTTCTCATGAATTATGTCTGTTGTCGATAAACTCCCTTAGCTTTTATGTGTCTGTGAATGTCTTTATTTTCCCTTCATTTTTGAAGGAGTGTTTTGCTCATTGAATTCTCAATAAAATTGCTCATTGGCAGATTTTTTCCCCCCAGCATTTTGGATATATTATCCTGTTGCCTTCTGGCCTGCAAGGCGTCTACAGAAAAATCAACTGATAGTCTGATGGTGTTTCCCTGGTAGCAAGTATTTTTTCTCTCACTGCTTTCAACATTCTCTCTGTCTTTAACTTCTGTCAATTTGATTATCATGTGTTTTAATGTAGATCTCTTTGGATTCATCTAATAATATTTGGTATACCTTAGATTTTTCTGGTTCTGGATTTATTTTTCTACCGCAGGGTTGGAAAGTTTTAAGCCATTATTTATTTGAATATGTGTTGTATCACTTTTTCTTTCTCTTCTCCTTGTTGTCTTCCAGTAATGTGCGTAACTGTTTCACTTTATGGTGTCTCATAAGTACTGTAAGCTATTTTAGTCTTCTTCATTCTTTGTGTTTTGTTTTGTTTTCTCCTCAGATTGGATGATGTTCAATAACTTGTCTTCAGGTTTGCTGATCCTTTCTTTTGCTTCATCTAACTGAACTCCTTTAATGATTTTTTTTTTGTAACTGTTAGGTCTATTTTTTCTGTTGGGGACATTTTTAGATTTTTCTATATTTTTGCTGAAATTTTCAGTTTCTTCATGAACTGTTCTCCTAAACTTTGTGTGAACATCTTTTACAAATGTTCTTTTGAATTCTCTGTTGGATAAATCACGTATCTCCATTTCATTAAGGCTGGTTTCTGGAGACTTATCTTATTCTTTTGTTTAGAACACATTTACTTGTTTCTTCATTTGTGTTAACTCTCTGTTGGTTTCTGCACATTAGGTAACATAACTCTCTCTCTCTCTGTGTTGTCAGACTAACCTCTTGGTGTCAGCCCAGACAGAAATTACCTCTCAAACTTGTGTGCTGTTCCAAATTTCCATATTTTTTCTTAGTGGTCCCCAAGAGGTTAGTGTGTGCCAAGTTCTGTCAGTGTCCTAAAACAGGCAAGATATAAGCCAGTCCCTCAGGAAGCAGCTGGAAATGTTGCTATATTAGATGTGTGTTGCAGTTCTTTCTATTCTCAGAGAAAAATTGAGAGCTGGAGTTTATCTCTCACTTACTCTACACTGAGCAAGGGTGAAGATCTGTAGGTTATACCTACATACGCCTTCAGACCACACTTCTGATCCTAGAGGGATAGCTGCTGGAAGTGTGCCCATTCAAAAACTACCTTTTGTGGTCTAGGGAGTCTCTTTTAGCAGAGTCTCTTTTGCTCCCAAAGCTAATTGCTTTAAGAACCAAACCCTTTGAAAGGAATCATAAGAGTCGGGTTGCTATATGCATGGTCTAAACCCTTTACTATTCAGGGAGTAGCTGGGAGTTAGAAGTTTCTTCCCAGTCGTGAGGTGCTATCATCAGGTGTGTGTTTGTCTCAGCTTTTCTTACCTGTTTTGATGTGGATATTTTCCCATTTGACCATTGTGTAGAAGTTCTTCAATTAGTTTCTGCCTTTCTCTCAGACAAATTGATCTATGTATAGGTATTTATTGGCACATCTGTGAAAAGAGGGAAAATCAGGAGCCTCCCATTCTACCAGGTATCATACAGGTAGAATTCAGGTAGACATAGAACAAATATATGTGATTTCCTTATGTATGTAGAATTTTTCATGTAGAGAATTCCTGCAGATGGTTAGATTAATAATTTTCAGTGCTAAACTAGTTATGACTATCATTGTAGCTGATAATATATTGATCCTTAGTCATTATGAGACTGGCAGGCAAGACAAAAAATATAAGAAAAAGTGTATCTCTGAATTATGATGGCAGATACTGGGAAAAAATGAATAGTTTAGGATAAAATTAGATTATGATTATAACATAATATGTAAAAATATTTTTGAGTATTATTAACAAATTTATAATCTATAAAACATAAGCTAAATTATGCCAATAATATCAAGAAATTATTTGCAATGGTTAGTTATATAAAATTGTGGAAATATTTAAATGTTCTATTTAAAATTAATTACTCTTTGAGCAGTAATCTTGGTCAAAAAGTTCTTAACGTCTTTCAAAAGGACTTTCTAGAACGGTATGGTGAATATCTTATTTATTTACAGTCTTTTACAATTATACCCTTGCTTTGTCATTGGATTCTCATTTGCTTAATGAGGAAAACACATTAAATTGTCATAGGGACTATATTTCAATATCTGATCCTTTGACAGTAATTGTGTAAGAGCTCCAGACCTCACACAGCTGGTCTTAAATTCTTATTGTACAAAAAGTACTTTCAAATGCTTTCAAAAAGACAAATGAAGTTTCCCTCTCTTCCCTATTGTTTGAATGTTAGGATGAGATATTTCCTTGGCCTAGATCATGGTACACACTTGTGTTTATCTTTTTGGCAATAATTTTTGAAAAAGATTTAGCAACTGTCATTAATTTTGATTTTAACATTGAATGACATTGTTGTGAATTAAAATTGTTCTTGTTAACACATAATTTTTCCCAAAAATCCTTTGGATAAAAAATGTCAGATTGTGTATTGATGAAAGATGAAGCTGTTAGCCTTCCGGTAGAAAGGTCAGGAGTCCATCATGGGCAGTACCAGTCTTATCAGACAACTCCATTGGTAATAAGCCATCTTCATTGCTGCTGTTGATCATTTTCTGTGTGATACTGAGTTATATCTGACACAGCTTTGTGTTGGTAACCTATAAGTAAACTTTAATATAGCAGCTTGCTCTAGCATTGTAAGATTCACAGAATCAAATATACTGTGGCACAAATAAATGAATGCAATATTGTTCTAATTAAATTGAAAGTATTGACTCTGCTAGCCTTAAGAATAAATATGAATTGTAAAGAATCTGATTGTTAAATGATTACAATCATTTACTGCTATGGGCCACAAAAATTAAAAAGATGTAAGTGCTTCTTTCAGACAGAGATGCAGAAACTAATTTTCATGAATACATAGCTTAACAAGATTAGTGAGCTTATTTAAGATTACAGATTTTGCTTTTGTTCTTCATTTTAAAGAGACCCGTATCTTCAGTGTCTCTCTGTTTGTATCACAATCTTAAATGTTCTTTGCTTTAACACTTTGCTTTCTTTGTGTATATTAACCTTCAGTTGCCTAATTATTGTTTCCTTTGGTAGATATTTACTATTTTTCTGCTTGTGTTCTCCGTTCTTTGTGTTCTAAATTCATTGCTTATCCAATAAGTAAGTAAATATAAGAAGAAAACATGCTACTCATGGAGTAGGGAGGGGGAAGATAATAATTTGTGAATATTAATAAAATCAACTATAGTCTATTTTCTCACATATACTTCCCTTCTTTTTGTATGTAAAATACACTCACTGCCCAGTCCCCCTCCTCCAGGAAGAAACTCAAAAGTCTCATCAAATTGTTTAATAGCCTTTAAGTAAAAATGCAAGTTATCTAGCTTCTCTCCCCACATTTAATATTCAGTGTTGAAATAGAACAGGATAACTATAATAAACACCTTCATTGGAAATGGATGAATGGAAGACATACAGCAGTCCCTGAACGTGAGCATTTCTGAACTGTTGGTCAAAGTTTTTACTGTGCCCCTTCCAGATAGGTGGAAAATCTTTGTTTAGATTTTCCGGGAGCAATTCTCTAATTTCTTGTTCATGATTCTTGGCCCTGACTTCTGGCAAATTCTCCTGTTTTTATTATCTTGCTTAGTCATACCTGAATAGGGCATTGGAGAATCTGCCATCTTTGGAGTTCGAATCTTTGAAGTCTCAAACTAAGAAAGGTTCTAGATGTCACTATACTTGCACAGATATACATATATGCATATATAAGTGTATATACACACTCACATATGTTTACACACATGGCAACATATACACACATGTTAACAGTATCTTGAGGTCTCTGTTTCAGAGACAGACTCTTTACTCACATAGCAACTTGTATCACTTCTCTGTCTTAATTTCCCATAGAACAACATAGTGAGTACCAGATGTATCCTTAACATGAAATGAGGTTTGTAATACAGGACACAAACTCTGAAATTTTGAATCTTGTAGCCCACACAGGCCAACTGGCACATGTGGCCCTTCTCTCTGAAGATGAAGAGGAAGACCTTTGCTTTAAGATGTAAACAAATCCTCTCTGGGGAGAGGAGGGAGAGGTCTTTAATTTACCAACCAAGAATGTAAACAAATCTCTCTCAGAGAAAAGTCCCCACATTTTCTTAGAGATTTCTATCTTTAACTTCCAAGACTTATTTGCTATTCAATCACCTTTTAATCCAGATTGTTAATAATATTTGCTCAGAAAGCTCTGAACATTCAGGAATATGAAAATATTCATTGAAAATTTTCTCCTGACATTGATATTTCTCAGTCTTTCTCCGGCCTGTAAAGTTAAGGGTCCAACCTAAATGTAAAACTTCAAACTAGAAGAATCTTAGAAAATGCAGGTGATACCCTTATGGAAATTGGAACTGGCAACCAATTCCTGATCAAAACCCTAAGTACTCATACCATAAGAAATAAGACAGACAAGTGGGACCTCATCAAATTTACAAGCTTCTGCAAAGCAAAAGAAACCATCAAGAGAGCAGGGAGGCAGCCTGCAGAATGGGAAAAAATATATATTTGCCAACTGCATATCCAACAAAGACCTAACATCTGGGAACTCAATGCACCAAAAGGAATAAAACAAACAGTCCAATTAAAAAGTGGACAAAAGATAAGACTTCTCAAAAGAAGATATACAGGCAGCCAACAGACACATGAAAAAAGGCTCAGCCTCACTAATCATCACAGAAATGCAAATCAAAATCACATTGAGATACCACCTCACCCCAGTAAGAATGACCATAATTAATAAAACAAACAGCATTAGACGCTGGCATGGACGCGGAGAAAAAGGAATGCTTCTACACTGCTGGTGGGAATGCAAACTAGTGCAAGCTCTTTGGAAGTCAGTGTGGTGATTTCTGAAGGAACAAGAAATTGACCTTCCATATGACCCAGCAATCCCCTCACTGGGAATATATCCAGAGGAATGCAAAGCATTCTACAAAAAAGATGCCTGCACACACATGTTTGTTGCAGCTCTATTTGCAATAGCAAAAATGTGGAACCAGCCATGCTGCCCATCCAAGCTGTATTGGATAAAATAAAAAGTGGTAAATATATAAAAAGAAATATTATTCAGTCATAAAGAAGCATAAACATATGGACTTTGCAGCAACATGGATGGATTTAGAGTCTATCATACTCAGTGATCTATCACAGAAACAAAGAACAGAGTACCATATATTCTCATTTATAAGTGGACCTTGAACAATTATCATAATACCATAAGAAAGGGATTGGTAGTAGTGGGAAACTGCCTGGGGAAAAGTGGTGAGATTGGCAGAAGAGGGAAACTGCCATGGGAGAGAGGGGCATACCTCATCAACAAGGGTACCTGCATAATGAACATTTGTATATCTAACCCTGAATGGTACCCCACATCTTTAAAATATAAATAAATAGAATTTTGGGTAGTCATAGACCTTAGAGTGCATTACTAAGTGCAACACTTTACAAAAAAAGCAACATCTCTATAATCCTAATTATTTGGGCCTGGCTTTCTTCTGCTTACAAATGTCAGAAACGTCAGATAAATTACTCAAAAGAAAGCCCAGTTAAAAATATATAGAAACTTACTAATTAATTTAATGCAAATTGGAATACCTAATATATGTTATTATTTTCAACTGTAGTTCTGATTTTTAATTATGCAGTAAGAGTTTACCCAATTTTTAAAATTATAATGCTAAAGTACTGGAAACTACCATAATTGCAATAGCTTGTATTATCATGTGCAATATCTTCTATTCAAGTACTTATCATTTTTCAATTTTAATATCTTTCAAAATTCATTTTATTTTTTTTTAGATTAGGAAATGTATTTTATTTAAAAGTAAATGAGAGAGAGAGAGAGAGAGAGAGAGAACATTCACCTCCTCAAGATGGGGGAGGAGGTCAAAGCCAGGAAGCATGGCGATAGTCATAGCTCAAAGAACACATGGCCCCAACAGAGACTAACAAAGTAATGACCCCATTGTATTTTGATGTATATGATGTATATGATGATTAGTTCCGACTTTTCTGCATTTTATTATAAATGCAAACATTACACATTTTTGAATTTTGAAACATCCATAGGTATTTTCTTTATAAACTCTAGGATAATTGGGTCTTCTAAGGCTCTCCTAAATTTGAATGTGGAGAATATAGACACTATAAGACACTATTAAAGAATCTAATTTTTTTCTTCATTCAGTCTTCAATGTGATAAAAAGGTCTTGGGAGATACAAAGAAAAGTTATTATCAGTAGGAAAATGGAAAAGAAAAAGGAGCTAAAATTTCGTTGAATGGGTTACCTAAGACGAATGATTTATTTTTCAAATTCAAATATATTATTTTGAAATTCATTACTTTATGCATCAATTTAGATTGCTAAATTTTAAAAGATGTTTTTAAAAACTATAACAGCTGAGACCTAAAAGAAGTGGTAGTGACATATCAAGAAGTACTACACTGATGGAAGTGATAATGATGAGAGAAAATGTTCAGTAGTCTTGTGATAAGGGTTTTAAAAAGTTTTGAGTGCTATAAACAATACTCCAGAAAATATATTTATGGTTCAAGCAAGAAAGAATTCTGCATATCAGTGGAAATAAGGAAAGTTAAGGTTGATGGATGGAGCCTGTTCTACATCTAGAAAATATTTTGTTGAAGCTTTTGGGTACGAAACTGAGGGAGCAGTACTTTAGCTGATATAGCTGTGGAGAACAACATTCTGAACTAGAATTTCAGACTGCAATTAGAACCCAGTAGCATGAGAAAAACAGAAGTAAATAGCTAACCAATTGGCTTGAGGATTAATATAAGTACAAATTGAAAAAATAAGGAAACATTTTATGACTTATATTGTATCAAGATTTATATCTTTTTTAACTGTGAAAATAACTATAAATAGATTAATAGTTTAGATGAACTTTGAACCTCACTATGTAATGAAACAATTTTTAGTATTTTATATTTAAAATAGAAACATAAAAGATGT
The DNA here is from genome assembly GCA_963574415.1 of Tarsius wallacei. Lineage (NCBI taxonomy): Eukaryota > Metazoa > Chordata > Mammalia > Primates > Tarsiidae > Tarsius > Tarsius wallacei. Next base: position 7,351 of record CAUYQG010023375.1, on the reverse strand, counting down.
ATGATAGAAAGAGTTGGCATGTATGAGAATTACAAAGGTAATTCTCAATTTCATTGAGTTCCTACCTCAAATTTTCAAAAGATTATCTCTTTAGCCCCTAGTTAATGAGCATCATAAATCTCTATCTGTAAAATCAAATAAGTTTGAACATTCCCTCAATGCATTGGATTAAATCTGGAACAGTTGTTTGTTTAGACTTCATTTTATAGAATTCATTCAATTTGGCACATGTTCATAGACATAGAAGTTTGTAACTGAATTAAGTTTAAAAAACAAAAACAAGGGGAATTATTTAAAGTTGTTTACATTTAATAGACCATATCAAACAAAATGATTATTTCAACTCAAATTTCAAAACTAGTAATATTTATTATTCTGTGACTTCACATTGTGAACAGAAGAATATTTAGATAAATAAAATTTGCACAGGTTGGAGAACAATATTCTGCTTTTCATGCTAACGTGGTAGTGTTGTTCAAATTGCTGATATATGCTAATTCTTTCCATCTGTGCTGTTGTGCCTTTTTTTTAAATTAGAGAAGTGACGGATTAAATTCTAGATTGATTAACTAGTCAGAATTCTATAGACCGTGAGAGATATTTGAGTCTAGTATATATTTTAACTCATTAATGCAGTCAGTATATCTGCAAAGTATCAACAGGTCTAAAATATTTATTTAGAAACATTTAAATATTTCTTGATAGAACTCTAACAACGTTTGAATATATCTGACCCTATGTCTATTAAGATATATTCTATTTTGTAAGTATCTTATTTATTTATATTTGAAAATTACAATTGTTAAAAATTACCAAATACATTTCTTTATCTAAACCTGAGGAAGCAAAACATATTAAGTTTATCGCATAGTTTAAATTCTTTCATTGCTACCTCAATTTTGACTTCTGACTTGATGAACATTGTAATAATATTTTCGTTTCTGTTTCACAGAAGAACCAAACCGCTCATCTCAACTTTGTGTTTTATGCTTGTCAATGAAGTGATACTGTGTGATAAACAGAATTCAGGCTTTGATGTTGGAAATGTCTCTGACTGAAGTTACTTAACTTCTGTGAAACTCAATTTTCATATCAGAAACATTGACCACTTAGCAGCCCTTCAATTCTTTGGTTATATTTTCTTTTACAACTTCACAGTTATACAGGCCTTAGAAAGAACAGTGTCAAAGAAACTAAAGTGGGACACAGCACTGTAATCAGAGAAGGAGATCTCTTTTTGAGAAAGGTGTCAGATATCCTGTGAGGTGAATCGTCTATCACAGACATCACTGGTTTCTGTAAATAGCTGCACCAGTCACAACAAATGGCAGCCTTTTTCAGTGATGCAAATGTGCAGAGGAACTGGTAGGTAACACAAAATAATTGAATTTGCTGTACACACTCAGACTGTAATTATGCCCAGTTGCATGAATGGGTCCAAATGTGCACACATCAACCACACATGTACTGTTAAATAATCATTATACTCATTAAAATTCAACAAAGTTATTTTTAAAAAGACTTAAACAATGAATTAATAGCATTATAATTTAATTCCAATATAGGAATCATAACTTTCAAAAAGATACATTTGCTGAATACCTTTTTCAAAAGGACTTAATAAAACCCTCTTGTAGGTTTCCTAAGTATCTTAAGAAATCTTTTAAGAGTGAGTTGGCAGAATTTATTTATTTTTTATTTGAAATATGTGGGATACAAGTCAGGATTGGGTACATAAGTGGTTTACATACAGGTGAAGTTTGGGCCTCTCATTGGACCTAACTTTGTCTGGATTAGGATCAGGTACCTTATTCACGTTATGTGGGACCCCCGCCCTTGGCAGTGTCCTGCTACTGACAATTTCTTTCTTGTTGTATTATTCTAGATGTATGGGGTCCACTTATGAATGAGAACATGTGGTGCTCAGTTCTTTGTTTCCATGATAAATTACAAAGTATGATAGGGTCACAATTAGTTGGCACCATTAACTGGTCTTGGGATTTGGGAAGTTAAATTCTTTAAGCTCATGTCCAAGAGAGTAAACATTCAAGGCTACTTACTATTTTATACCTCTTCAAACGTTGTAGTAGACCTCCTAATATTCCCAGTCAATAACCTTTCTAGGTCAAACACATAACTGTTTGTGTCTTCATATTTTCTTTTCAGTCAAAGATACAAGTTTTGGAACTTACATTTTTCCTATAGAATATATATCTTTATAGTGTATACAAGAACACTCATGTCTGAAAAATGTTAATATCATGTTGTATAGTGAATTATTTTGCATTCAATTTTTGGGCCAACATTTTCCTAAAAAATTCAAAACCAATGTTTTCATGATTAAGCTAATAGACATGCACATGTTTGTCAAAGAACTATCACAATTGATAATTCTTATCAAATTTTTAGGTCTTTGCTCAAACTAAGGACATATCAGTAAACTAGAATGAGTTTCACAAAGGCAGGAAATATAAACATTTTAATTACCATTTTATGTTAAGTAAAATGCTAAATTTAAAATTTGAATTAAAATATTTTTATTATGCTAGGTAACTGACTTTATACATTTTATTTTATAGAGTTTGCTTTTTTCATCCATTAAAAAATTACTATCATCTGTAGAGTGTAGTATATCTTCACTCAAATTTTGTGTAAAATTTTGCATGACTCAACAGCATATACAGAGAGAGAGAGAGAGAGTGAGAGAGAGAGAGAGAGGGACATACATATGTACACACAATTAAGGTTTATGTTATATACATTGTTTTTTTTTTTTTCTAAAAGCATATTCCTAGTAAGTGGAAACATAAATTAATTTCATGAGCCTTGAGTGCCAAAATAAGACATCACACTGAGTTGCGACCATTCCAATTCTTGGAATTCATAAGCTATTTTGAAAAATAACTGATACCAATAATGGATGCTACTACACTGACCAATTCTAATAAAAATTTCTATAAATGAAAGTTTGTAAACATATATTTTGATTACAGTGACACAGAATGATACTAAAATGTTAAAAATAATTGAAGAGAATGTCTATGTTCTTAGACAAGAAATAAATGTTTAAATTATAAAGTAATGAGCCAGATATGACTTTGAGAAAGCAATGGATTTAAGTATGAGTTTGACTGATTTGAAATTACAATGTTGCAGCTCATTTTGCTGATGTAAGAAGGAATATAATTAAGAAGATATTGCAATCTCAATGTTCATAAATACATAGTTTGTAGTTTCTTTCCACTCTGAGAATTTACTTAGAAACTTAAAAAATATTGCAGCTTTTTTAAAAGAACAGAATAAGAAAGTTCAAACTTAACCTGAGAAAGTGAGAATAACAGTATCTGAGTGAGTAGCTGAGCTTAATAATAGCTAGCAGGAAAGCTGAGCACAAAAGCTGGGCACAAGTATTCTGGGGAAACTGTTTTCAGTGGAGGAGTTTCATGTCAGACTTCAGTTTTGCTGATAAATACTGCTGATATGCATTGCCTTGTTTGTCACAGGTCACCATGTGAATGAAGGGAGATCTAAGAAGATACCTGTCTGTATTCATGTAGAGAACAGTCACTAGTATAAGCATTTAAACCTCAGGGCATAGCTCTGCTTTTCTACCATGAACTTTCCCAATATCAGAATGTGGAATAAGAACTTTTTGTTTTATATTCATTTTAATTTTAATTTTTGCAGGGCAAGGTGTGAAGAAGAGTACTAAAAGTCTTATATCCCTTTCTTAAAAATATTGACAATGCTTTTATTAGCAGCTAAAAAATTGAACTGCAATCTTTAAAATAACCAGTAAATAAACAAATTCCACAGAACAACTTTGTGCAATTTCCCAGGAAAATAGGTATTATTATTATTGGTAAACCATTTTTAAAAAGAAATAAGTAATTGAAATATTTATAAAGTAGTGAACGCGATTCTAGAGCCATGAATCAAAATCAATCTTATTACTGTTACAATATTTCTACCCATCAGGGGTGTGTGTGTGTGTGTGTGTGTGTGTGTGTGTGTGTGTGTGTGTGTTTGAATAGAGAGTGAAAACATATACAGAGAAAGTGGTTATAAAAAAAACAGGGCATGTTAACAAAAGAGAATAATGAGAGAGCATGGGTTGAAAAATCTTTATTTATGATAATCAAACATAATCCAGATATAAGTCCAAGTATTTACAGTCACTCATTGCCAAGAACATACAATGGGGAAAGACAGTCTCTTCAATAAATGGTACTAGGAAAACTAGATAACCACATGCAAAAGAATGAAAATAGATCCTTAACACTCACCATGTACAGAAATTAAATAAAAATTGATTAAAGATATAAAACTAATACATTAAACTAATTGAAGAAAATTTGGGGAATAACACTATGGAATATTGGTCTGGACAAAGATTTGGAGACCTCAAAATCACATGAATAAAAACATAAGTAGACAAATAGGATTGCATAAATATAATAAAGAAAACAATCAACAAAGTCAGGATACAACCTACAGATGGAAAAAACTTTAGCAAACTGTTCATTTAACAAAGGATTTATAGCCAGCATGTATAAGGATCTCAGGCAAATCAATAGCAAACCATCATCATTTTCCAATCTTAAAAATGGGCAAATGATCTGAATAGACTGTTCTTAAGAAAAAACACATACAAATTGCCAGCAAGTAAGTGAAAAAAAAGTTGCATCACTAATGATTAGATAAATGCTAATCAAAACAACAATTACGTATCATCTAATCCCATTTAAAAATACTTTTTTAAATCAGAAAAACAGGGAATAATGGATGCTAGTGAGAACATGAAGAAAGAATTATCCTACACTGTTGATTCTCCTACATTGTTGATGTAAATTAGTAGAGTCACTATGAAAAAGACTATGGATTTCTCCAAGAAAACAAAACTACCATATGATTCAGCAATTCTACTTTTGGGTATATATATATAAAGCAGAAAGAGCTCAATATAATAAAAAGATATCTGGACCCCCATATTTACTGCAGCACTATTTACAATAACAAAAATATGGAATGAACCTAACTGCCCATCAGCAAATGAACAGATGAAGAAAATGTAGCACATATACATAATGGAATATTATACATAATATACATAATGGAATATTATCAGACATAAAAAAGAATGAAATTCTGTCATTTTCAGCAACATGGATAAAAGTGAAGGTCATTATGTTAACTGAAATAGACCAGGCACAGAATGACAAATATTGCATGTTCTCACTTATATGTGGGTGTTGATAAAGTGGATCTCATGAAGATAAGAGACTAAATTGGTGAGTACCAGTGGTTGGGAAGAGGGGAAGAGGGGAGTTTAAGAGAAGATGACTAGTAAGCAAAATTTGCTTAAAAAATAAGATCTAATATTTGATATATCAGCAGAGTGACTATAGTTTACAACAAACAATTGTATATTTCAAAATCAGTAGAAAGAATAATTTGAAAGGATCTAGTATAAAGAAAAAATAAATATTTAAGGTGACAGATTTCTCAATCACACTGATTTAAGTTTTCCAAATTATATTAAAGTATTAGATTATCACATATACCCCAAATATGTACATCTATTATATATCAATAAAAACTGAAAAATATTTTTAAAGATAAATATAATTACCTGTAATACAGGAAAACAAAAATTTCAAAGCAATAAAGTGGACTATAGAGAGCATAGATTGAGAAGCAGACAACTTCTTTTTTTTTTTTTTTGAGTTGGAGTCTCACTCTGTCACCCAGACTGGAGTGCAGTGGCATGCTCCCGGCCACCGCAGCCTCGACCTGCTGGCCTCCGGTCTTCCTTCCACCTCAGCCTTCCAAGTAGCTGGAACTACAGGCATGCGCTACCACGCCAGCTAATTTTTTGATTTATTGTAGAGATGAGGTCTCACCAAGTTGCCCAGGCGGGTCTTGAAGCCGCGGGCTCAGGCAGTCCACTCACCTCAGCCTCCCAAAGCGCGGGATTACAGGCTGAGCCACCAAGCCCGGCGAGAAGCAGACAATTTAAGCTGAAATTCTTATGAGTAGATTTTCAGATAAGTGATAGGGGCATAATACATCATTAAAAATAGTTAACATCCAGACAGACTTACCAAGACAGAGAGATAAGGAGACAGACACACACACACACACACACACACACACACACACACACACACACACAGAGAGAGAGAGAGAGAGAGAGAGAGAGAGAGAGAGAGAGAGAGATCACACAAACAACCAATATTATGATGAAAAAGAGGATATCACTACAGAGCGTACAAATACTAAACGCATAATAAAGGAACACTAAACCAACTCTACCACCATACATTTAACAAAACTATAATAGACCAGTTTCTCTGAAAGATTCAAAACTGCCAAATTTAACTAAAAAAAAAACTAGATAACTTAATACATATCTTATATTAGTTAACAAATTAAATTTAGACCTAAAAAATTCCTCCATCGAATAAACAGTGTGTCCGGATGGATTCACTGGGGAATTCTACCAAACATTTAAAGAAGAAATATTAACAATGATAAATAATCTGTTCCACAAAATAAATTAGGAAAAAACAACTCTAGTCCTACTTTATTAGATCACTGTTGTGCTGATACTAAAGTCAGAAAATGACATTATGATTAAAACAATAACAACAACAAACTAATATCACTCATACAGATGCAAAATTTAATAACAAATTATACAGATGTTTATACAAAGCAAAATATGTAGCAGCCACATAGAGTAGATTTCGGTAATGCAAGCATATTTCAACATCAGAAAATCAATCTTCGTAATTCTGGATATTAACAGAATAAGAAGAAAAATTAATTGACTCAGAAAAAAGAATCTGACAACATTCAGCCTTCATTTATGATGAAAACCTTCAGCAAAGTAAGAGTACTTTCTAACCTGATCAAGGTCATTTATAAAACATCCAGTTGACATTGTAACAGTGAAAGAATGATAAAATAAGGATGTCTTTCCCATCCCTACAATGGAGCATTGTGTTGGAAGCCCTAGACAGTAATATAAGGCCAAAATAATCAATAAAAGCCACCTGCTGAAGTTAGGATTTTGGTGGTCTTGCTTTTCCAGCTCCCTTAGGTGATTTGTTAGGCTGTTAACTGGTGATCTTTTCATTTTCTTCATGTGTGTTCACTGAGCTATGAATTGCCCTCTTAGTACTGATTTCATAGCATCCCAGAGGTGTCGGTAAGATGTTTCTTCATTTTCATTGGTTTCCAGGTATCTTTTAATCTTTCTTTTGATTTCCTTGTTGACCCAGGAGTGCTTAGCATCATGCTGTTTAGTGTCCATGTCTTTGTGGGTTTTTGGAGAACTTTATTGGTG
>CAUYQG010023369.1:0-36638 GCA_963574415.1 Tarsius wallacei | reverse complement strand
AATAACATTAAAATTAGCAGTTCTTTAAAGTTTGAACACAAATAAGTTTTGAAATCATTTGATCACATTGTCTACCTCCCTTTTTTGGGGTGGATTTTAAAGTATTATCCCAGTTTTTTATATTATATAAAATAATATTTCATTTTAGAAGTCTAAGTTCCCTAGTTTGTTTTTGAAAAACCATAAATATTATTTTACATTAGTTTTCTTCCAAGGATTTCAAATTTTATTATAGCAATTAAAGAAATCAGAAGATCAGAATATTAGAATGGGAAAGAATCATAACAATAATCTAATTTAACCTTCTTATTTTATAAATGAATTTGCTGAAACATTAATTTTCACATAATTTAGTCTCAGTTAAGAAGGTAGTTTATTGGCAGTAACTTGAGATATGGAAATGTTCATATAAAATATATAGTCAGATAAGTATAATAATATTTGATTGGGAAATGCTGAGATCCCTCATATCTCAGGTTTAGATTAAGTGATAAGACTTTAGACAAAAATTTGAATTTCCATCAGGTGTTTTCTTAGAGATAATCTTCATTCATTAGCCTGATTACCTGTTACTTTTCTAAATCATTTGGTTGCTTGTATATGTTGACTGTGAAGACTAACAGGAAGAGATGATTGTATATCCTCTCTTTACTCTCAATTCATCATCACCTAAACATGGAACCGCTTGGAGAGGGATTATGGCCTTCTTTTCCCATCATCATTAGATATTCTTCCACATTCAACTTACCAAATCTTTGTCTAAAGCCCCAGGGACAGACTTGCTTCTTATGCTTGCAATATCCTCTAAGTCTTCCGTACATGACTCACTCAAATCTAACTCAGATTGACTCCGGTCTGGAGTGGGAGGGAAAAAAAAGAAAGATGTGAATTAGCTTCTTTTCTTAGATTTTATTTTTTATTGCAAATGTTTTAGCTTCATTCCAATTCTTTTTAGGCACAGGGCATAGGTACTTAATGAAAGCAAAAGTTAGAGTCAGTGACTTCATGCTGTTATTGCTAACATACTTTCATTTTTAATAGTATTTTGGAAATTGTCTTGGACAAATTACTAACATTTAGGTATTCATTTCTCCTTTTATCACAGGTCAAATACTCTACTATAAAATGCTAAGTTTAAGTTGTTTAAAGTTTCTGCTCTGCATCTCGACTTTTAAAAAGCTCTCTTAGAATAGGCCCACAAGCTTGAAAAAAATACATTAACCCATTTTTGATTTCAATATTTAGACAATTCACTCTTTTTTATATTTGACATAAAATGTAAGTCAATCAATTCTAAACTGCTACTTTAAAGTAATATAGCAAGTCTCTTATGCACAAAAAGGGAATGGTTATATATACATTGACAGGAAGTTCTATTTCTCTCTCTTTTTTTTTTTCTTTGAGTTGGAGTCTCACTCTGTCGCCCAGACTGGACTGCAGTGGCCGCTCCCAGCCACCGCAGCCTCGACCTGCTGGGCTCCGGCGATCCTTCCTCCTCAGCCTTCCAAGTAGCTGGAACTACAGGCGTGTGCTACCACGCCCGGCTAATTTTTTGATTTATTGTAGAGATGAGGTCTCGCCAAGTTGCCCAGGCGGGTCTCGAACCCACGGGCTCAGGCAATCCACTCACCTCAGCCTCCCAAGGCGCGGGATTACCGGCTTCAGAAACTCTTAATAGCACATGAGCCCTACGACCTCTGCTTAGGAAAAAAAAGTACTCAGACAGGAGAACGTGGGAACAAGGGGAGGGATAAAAAACATCACATATCAAGTACAATGTGCACTAGTGGGGATAATGGGTACACTTAAAGTCCAGACTTCTTCACCACTACATAACGCGTCCTTGTAACCAAAACCCATTTGTACCCCAAAGCTATTGAAATAAAAAAAAAAATACTGTATCTTTCTAGAATTAGAATTTTGAGATTCTAATCAGAGGGCAGATTTCAGATATTTTCCCTCAGTGAAAAGTAGTGAGAGAGGCTAAAGATACAACTATTTTCAGGCATCAGTAAAATGTCTAGGTGTGCAAAAAAAGAATTAATTGTCTTAAAATAGTTTTAAAAGAATATCTGTTATTTAACTGTTTGTCAACAATGATATTATGTCACAATCTTGCCAATGTTTTTAAATAGAAAACAAGACAAGACTCTGTTTGAGTATGTGTGTGTATACATAAAGGTACTATGTAATTTCCCAATCTAGTCTGAAAAAGTGGATGAATTATCTTTCAAGGGTCTATATTTTTTCTAGAATGACGGTAGTCTTTGAAACCTATCATTTATTACGTACTCTAAAACTGAGATGAAATATCTAAATTTGGCCAGTCCCAGAAAATCCAGTATGCTTGCTTGGTGACATTATAATGGAGTTATATCATGTGGCATTAAACATATACAAATTCAGTTGGGAGGATTTGGAAATGAATTTACATATTGTGCATAATTCTGCATATCAATCCACTCAATAAGCCAAAGCCTGCTCCAGAACTCTCTGGGGAAGGGAGGTAGACTTTTGCTTTTCCTTGGTTGATCTCAGTCCATGGGCCTACTATTGAGGAGGCATCTCCCTGAGTTTAGGGCAACTCTGGTGTTTAATCATGACTCCTGAGTGCAAGCCAACATTTTCATGACTCAAGAAGGTCATCATCTGTTCCAACCCTAGAGGAAAACAGTGTTATTGGGAGGCCAGGCATCGATCTCTAATGTGGCACTTTCCTAAAGGACTTTTAGAAAGATTTTCAAAGTGAGCATCTTTTACTATATCTGCTGCCTTAAGACCTTAAAACCTGATGAAGTGTAGCTTCCTACTCCACCACTAGTTGCCTTTCACGCCTTCTCCCTCAACTCACTGGTCTTTTCTTTCACCATTTGTGCACGTAAGTGACCAGAGGTGGTCTATTGCTGGGTTGGTTCATGACCAGCAAACGGCCACCAGCGATGTGGTGCTCAGTGCTGGAATTAGGAGCCCCTGATTAGGAATTAGCATCCTGCTAACTAAAGACTTAGGTTTGGGGAAATGCTGTCAAGGAGCAAAATCTCTAACTTTTGAAACCAGGATATAAGGCCAAGTGGAATCTTTGGTCATTGTGTTCCCTTCTTGCTAGAATAATGGGAGGAGGGCTTGCTTTCTAGATGAGGTTAATTCTTATAATACCAAAGCAATAAGAAATCTCTAGGGTGTAGATTCTGTGACTTGCATTGCCCTAATCTACAGAATATTCAGGAGATTCTTAAAGCCACCATAAAAATTCTCGTGAGGGAATAGAGGCTAAAATCTGGGAAATTCTAAAGTTGTCACCTCATGTTTTGTTATTATTGCTTAGTGATATGGAGAGGAGATAAGCAAAGGAAAGCTAATAATGTCTAGCTACAAGAAGTAATAGAATCAAATAATTTTGGCAATGGAGGGGACCTGAATCCAATTTCTTGAGTTTTAGGGGGTGAAGTGATTTGTTTAAGGTGAAAATATGTAACAGAACTAGGACCAGAACTCCAGTTTCCTGGCCCTAGGCTAGTGTTCCTTGTGCTATTACAATGTCTCTGATGAACTGGTTTTTAGGAACTGGTTTAGCCTGTATTGTGGTAGCACAGCCCCACCCTTCAGTGAGCTCTCTGAAAGGGGAGAACAAAGTCCACATTATTATTACATGTTTTGGTTTTTTTAGGGGGGAGGGGGCAGGATTATTCCTGCAAAGTGCCGAGTGTTCATAATCTGAAAAAATTATGTGTGGGGGTGGGGAGAGAGTAGAATAGGGTGGGTTAGGATGGGTGAGGGGAATGGATGATGTTTATAATGAAAGCCACATTTGTAAAAATGTATTCTACTTATGACAATGGACGCTTATGGAATTAATGGAGGTTTTATGGATATTCTATGCTTTGATCCGTTCGGCATTAGGGAGATCTGCAAGGAGCAAATTTGAAATGAGAAATAGCTCTAGAGTAGTTTCTCAGTTCTTCACCTGTCATGATGGTGTCACTGGTCTTGCTTTGACTTCACGTCAATGAGAAACTCACTCTGGCCTCATGACACTCTGGAAGAAAGGGTGGGCCTAAGAAATGTTTTCTGAGGGGGAAAAGCAGCAACCATTATACAGATTGGAAGCATTTACTTAAATGTCTACTCTAATTCAAGCTTTGAAGCCCCAGAGTTCAGGTGACATGGCCGTAAAAGAAGATTTTCCCCCCTTATCGTTTGGTGGCATTAGTTTGAACAGTTCTATTTTACTAAGATTATTATTTTTGACTTGTAACTAGTGGACTCTGTTTTTAAAATGTTGCATTTGCTACTAACATAGTATGTGACACACCCAGGGGTAAAAAGTCTTGTTTAGGCACCAGTGTATAAGGGGCTGCTTGTCTATACTATGGGTATGGGATCTACAATTTTTCCCTAGGACCCAGATGTCTGTGCTCAATGACACACCATCAGGTGTTTTTGTTTGTTTGTTTGTTTTTGAGTTAGAGTCTCACTCTTATTGCCCAGGCTGAAGTGCAGTGGCATTCTCATGGCCACCGCAGCCTTGACCTGCTGGGCTCAGGTGATCTTTCCACCTCAGCCTTCCAAGTAGCCGGAACTATAGACACATGCTGCCATGCCCGACTAATTTGTGTGTGTGTGTGTGTGTGATTTATTGTAGAGACAAGGTCTCACCAAGTTGCCTAGGGGTGTGTGTGTGTGTGTGATTTATTATAGAGACAAGGCCTCACCAAGTTGCCTAGGGGTGTGTGTGTGTGTGTGTGTGTGTGTGTGTGTGTGATTTATTGTAGAGACAAGGCCTCACCAAGTTGCCTAGGCTGGTCTTGAATCCCTGGGCTCAGGCAATCCTCACCTCGGCCTCCCAAATTGCGGGGATTACAGGCTGAGCCACCATGCCCTGCCCAATCAGGTGTTTTACTAGGATCTTTGTTATAGCTGCTGAGGGAATTAAGTGTAAAGGACCTCTGATTGCTAAATATTAACTTCAGTAAAATGGTCAATAACAGGCAATGTCCTCATATTCAATCTTTAGTTTCTCCTGACTAGGGAGTTGCAAAACTCCTTGACTGAAGTATCTCTGCTCTTGTCTTATTTAGTTCTTCTCTGATGTCCTGGTCTTAAATTTTCAGCTTTCTCCCAGTCTTCCCAGGCTTTTACTACCAACTGGAAAAAACTTGTAGTGTCTTCAACAGCACTGGCTAGAAGTAGTCCTTTTGGCTCTAGTTACCTCTGTTCCATGTTTTTTGCACACATATGTGAAAATCCAGCATATTAAAGGGCTTGTTTTCCTCCAAAGCATGTTCTTTGGAATCAACTCCTCCTTAACCACTGGGCAGTTGAGAAAGTAGCTAGATTGTCCACTTGGACTCTGGTTGGGAAGAAAGCAACTTCTCAGTGGACTCTAGCCTAAAGCCTCCTTCTCTTCACAGAAGTCGCTGAATCTATGTATGATACCCGTGGGCTACAACCAGCAACTATCCACATAGACCTGATGAGAGTCATCTATGGATGGGGATAACTTTTCAACCCACTTTTGAGTTGAGCTAAATCAGAGTCAATCAGTATTTGCATACAAATGACTTGATCACAAATCTCATTCCCAAACATGGCTCAGTGGGTTTACTAACTTTCTGACTGTTGACTGTACTGTCTGTGAGTGAGTCAAGAGAGGGAGACAGAGGGAAGGAGGGGTAGAAAGAAGAGGAAGAGGAAGCAAGGGTGTGGGCAGTGTGAGGGCCAGGGAATGGGGAAAAGAGAGAGAGCAGGACAGAAAGAATATCTGTTTGGAAGTAAGAAAAAGAGGAAAAAGGAAACTATCTTTTACTAGTTCTACTTGATTATGTTAATCTGTGATTTGAGAATTGACCCCATGGCTCAACAACGTTCCTGAAAATGAAGATGATAGATTTCAACTACATTTTGAAAGTTAAAAATATATATGCTAGACTTTCAGATATGCCATAGAGAATTTGGCTGTATTTCAGAATGTCATTAAGGAGCAGAAAATTATCTCTAGAATTATTGCATGAGAGCTGGAAAAGATCTCAATTTAGCTTCTCATTTCCCAGAAACAGAAACTGAAGTTTAGTGATGCTAAATGGTTTTGCCAGAGGTCACTAGCTGGGCAGAGACAGAACAATGACTAGACACAATTCTTCTTCCATCCAAGTACTAGCCATGCCCATTCCTGCTTGGATTCCAAGGTCAGGCCAGACTGAGCCAATTCTTCTGACTTGTGTTTTGTGGGCTTATGGCTATACCTTGGACACATGCGCATACATCAGCTGTGGCAGAAAACGGACAAGTGCTGAAAGAGTCCAGAAAAAAAATGATTGATTGGAATTGGATTTGAGGTGAAGGCAGGAGAGACTGACATGTTCTATAGTAGGAACAAAGTTGACGTAAAGGAGATTTTTGAGGGAAGGGGCTCTTCCAGAAATCCCGTGACAGAGCGGGGTAGCTTCTTAGTTCTGGAAGAGGAATCTGGGGAGAAGCAGTACTGTCCGCCAGGAATAGACTACTGACTTTTAGTTTGTGGTGAAAGGGGTAATGGATACCATTTCTTTTGACCAAAGGAATGATAAGTATACATGGCTGATACCATTCATATCTTGACTTGCCTCACTGGGAGGAGAATTAGGGAGCTGGAGAGAACAAGGCATCTTGGTGAGGGTGGTTGAGAAGGAACTGCAGAGAAAGGAAATGTTAGAGATGCCTGAGATTTATGATATTGACTCACCAGTCTTATCTAGTATTTGTTCGTTGCCTGCTAGCTGTATGCAGATAAGTATAAGCCATCCAAGTATATTTTAGGGCAGCAGCTGGCACACAAAGAGCATAATAGAAATGTTGTGTTGATTGACACCAACAAAAGTATGGTCCACAAAGAAGAAATTACCCACATTTCGGACCTGAAGTCAACTCATATAAATATTTGGGGAACTTCCTTCCTGGCATCTGTCTATGCAATTTACACAAGCATTATTTTTATACAAATGTGGTCAGACTGTACATGTTGTTTGGTAGTCTGCCTTATTTAAGTTTTAAATCACTATTATTGAATCAAAGAATCGAAGGGACAAGTGACTACCTAATCTTCTACCCCATCACTTAAGTTTTACTTTTATCAATCAACTATATCGATGTATACTTTACATAAATAAAGTACATTCATTTTAAATGTATATTTTAATGAGTTTTGACAAATATAAGGTACTCTTACAGTACAATGATAAGAAAACAAACAACCCAATGAAAATAAAAGGTTTGAAAAGAAGATTTACAAAAGATATTTCTGCATTTGGTTCCATCAGTTTTTGTTCTTTATATTTTGAAAATCTGTTAAGAATTTGAAACTTTATAGTCCACTTGTTTGACATTAATATAGACTCTCTAGATTTCTTATGGTATCTTTTTTCCAATCTTTTGTTTTTAACCTGTCTGTGTATTTATATTTAAAGTAAGTTTCTTATAGACAGGATGTTATTGGGTCTTGTTTTTTACTCCTGACAATCTCTGCCTTTGAATTGGAATGTTTAGCCAATTTATATTTAATGCAATTATTGATATGATTGGATTTAAACTTACTACCTTCTATTTGTTTTTTATTTGTTCTGTTTTTTGCTCTTCTTTCCCTCTTTTCTTGACTTCTTCTTTTGGGTTGAGTATTTATGATTTTAGTATTATTTAGTATTGAGTATTTATTATTTTATCTACTCTATTTTATCCTCTGTATTTGCTATGCTGCTTTATTGTTTTAAATTTTACAAAATATATCTATAACATCTCACAATTTATCTTCAAATAATATTCTTCTTCTTCCAGGAGTTTGAGACCAACCTGGGCAATACTGTGAGATCGTGTCTTAAAAAAAAGAAATAACTGAGCATGATGGTGCACACATGTAGTCCTAGCTACTCAGGAAGCTGAAATAGGAGGATCGCTTGAGCCCAGGAGTTAGAGGTTGCAGTGAACTATAATTGTGCTCCTTACTTCAACCTGGGTGACAAAGCAGGACCCTGTCTCAAAAAAATATATATATATATGTTTTGCCTCCAATGTACAATGTAAGACTCTAACAACCTTTTATTTCTCCCCTCCTGGCCTTTGTGCTATTGTTGTCATACATTTTACTTATATATATGTTGCAAATCTCATAATACATTTTTTATTTTTTAAAATTTTGCTTTAAACAGTAAATTTTCCCTTAAAGACATTTTTAATAGAAAATGTCTTAAATGAACATATATTCCGTAATTGCCATTTCTAATGCTTTTCATTCCTCTGTGTAAATCCACATTTCTACTGTGCATTATTTACCTTTTACTTAAAGAATTTCCTTTAACATTTCTTGTAATGCAAGTTTGCTGGTGTCAAATTTCCTTAGTTTTTCTTTGTCTAAAAAAGTGTATTTTTGAAAGATATTTTTATGGAATGTAAGTTCTAGATTGAAAATATTTTTCTTTCAGCACACTAAAAATGTCATTTTGTTGTCTTCTGCCTTGCATAGTTTTGACAAGAAACCTCTGATCTTTTAAAATTTGTTCCTTGTTACATAAAGTATGTTTTTCCCACTCCAACTGGTTTTAAGTTCATTCTTTAACACGAGTTTTCAGTAATTTGATTATGTGTCTTTGGTGATTTTCTTTGTGTTTGTCCTGCTTTGAGTTCCCTGAATAGCTTGGATTTGTGGATACATATTTTCTGTAAGAGATCAAAACTTTTTTCACTGTTTAAAAATTTTTTTTCTCTGATCCTCCTTCATTTCTGGAACTCCAAGTACACATCTGTTAGACTGCTTTATATTGTTCTGTAGGTCACTGAGACTGTATTCATTTTTTTTCAGACTTTTTTCTCTCTGTATTTCACTTTGGGTAGCTTCTATTACAATGTATTCAAATTTATTGATCTTTTCTTCTATAGTGTCTAATATGCTGTTAATGTCATCCAGTGAAATTTTTATTGAAGTTACTTATTTTAAAATATAAAGTTCTTTTAAGAATGCCTTCCATTTTTTCTCATTATCATATTTTTCTTCAAATTTGATTTTTTGGGTTGGGAGGAAGATCTCTATTTTATTTTATTTTTTTATTTTAAAGATGTGAGGTATAATTCAGTGTTAGGTACATATGTGGGTCATCATACAGGTCTTCTTTAAATTCTTAAGCATGTTGATCAGTTGATCATATTTATAACAGCTCTGTTCTTGTGTGCTAATTCTTTATCATTGTCTATTATTTCTGGTCTGTTTATATTATTTGACTTTTCTTCTGATTATAGATGACATTTTTCTTCTTTGAATGCCTGATAGTTTTAGATTGGTTGACAGTCATAGAGAATTTTAATTGTGTGTGCTAGATTTTGTTGTGTTTCTTTAAAGAGTGTTAAAATTTTTCTAGCAGAAGTTAGATTACTTGCAAATTATTTTAACATTTTAGAGTTTTATTCATAAGCTATTATAGTACTGTTCTGGACCCTTAGGAGTAGTTTAGTCCCACTACTAGAGTATGATCCTTCTGGAATCTCTACTGAATGCCCTATATATTCAAGGAATTTTTTCTACTCTGGCTAGTGGAAGCTCAAGTGATCTCTAGTACTGTGTGAGCTTTGGGAATTGTTCAGCTTACATCTATCCTTGATTGCTATTTTCTGGTAATTTGCCTGAACTTGCAGGGTTTTGTGATATGTACACATAGATTATGTTCAGTCAAAACTCAAGATTTCTACTCATATTTCTACAGCTTTTTCACTATGGCTCCTGCCTCTCTGGCATTCTGCCCTGCTAATTCTAGCTACCAAACCCTCTTCAAATACTGGTTTCTGGCCAGGCACAGTGGCTTACACCTGTATCCCAGTACTTTGTGAGGCTGAGGCTGGAGGATTGCTTGAGCCCAGGAGTTCAAGACCAGCCTGGGCAATACAGTGAGACCTGGTCTCCACACACGAAAAAATTATTTTTAATTAGCCAGGTATGGTGATGTGTGCTTATAGCCCTAGCTGCTTGGGAAGGCTAAGGTGGGAAGCTTGCTTGAACCCAGAAGTCGAGGCTACAGTGAGCCATGGTCATGCTACTGCAGCTCAGTCTGGGCAGCAGTGTGAGACCCCATCACGAAAAAACCCCCAAAACAAACAAAAAACACCCCAAATAATAGTTTTTGTCTCCTCAATTTAGTGAGACAATCAGCTCTCTATGATCTGAAATTTGCCCCAGGCAAAAAGCTGGGCTTACTTGTTGTAGGGCAGATCTCATTTATTTTTTCTTTACTAAGAATCAGTCATTAGGCTGCCAGCAGTCCAATGGCTAAAAACCAGAGCTGAGACTAGGATAAGGAGAGACGCTGAAGTACAGAGTTTAAGAAAAAACTCACTTTAGGGTCATGCAAGTGCAGAGTTGTCCTTAAAAAGCAGTGCTCCCATAAATTTTTCACCTTAAGCACTTTTCTTGCTTCATCCTACTCCCAGACCTGCTGAAAATACTGTAGTTGTTTATATATTTTATCTTGTTTTCTTGTTGTTTATAGTGGGAGAGTAATTCTGAACCCTGTGGGAGTTCCCTGTTAACTGCATACTTAACAATATTGTTATGGACATCTTTCCACATCAGATAATTTAGATATTTACCACCCTTTAAAATAATTGCCTCAACTTTCATCATGTGGATGGAGCTGAGAAATTGCTTAAAGTAAAACTCATTTCTTGAAAAGGGTCCTCTTCTCAGATGCAACATTAATGTGTCATTGCAAATGAAATATGTGAGTATACATAAACAATTTCATTTAGAAATATCTCTGTACTGAGTGTGTTAACTAAGAACAAGAATAGCAGACGGGTTTCCTGTACGCTTCTTGATTTGTTACGTGGCTATGTTTGTTAACCCAGAATAACGGCCTGGAAATAAAACCAGTCACTGTGGCAGTGCACAGCATTATATTCTGGAGCATAGGGTAACCCTGATGAAGAGTCAAAATCATAGTTTTAAGAGATTCACATGACACATGAAAATTACTATCTTTGGGATGTTACTCAGCTATTTTTCTTTCTCACTAAATAAAAAATTTCCACAGAGATAAAACTGAATCAAAATATTAAAGTCAACCTAGTATTTAAAACAAATAACAAATGAAAAATATACTGTCTGACATATGTTGTCCTTTTTTCAGTTTAACAATAACCTAGATATACAGAAAGCATAGTTTGTTTTTCTAACAATTCTTTAAACTACTTAAATATTGTTTTCTTTTAACTATTATTTGTAACTCTTATGATGTCTTTTAGTTTCTAAACAAAATATAGAAATTTTATTAGCAATGTCTGGACGTGGTGGCTCAGCCTGTAATCCCAGCACTTTGGGAGACCGAGGCAAGAGGATTGCCTGTGCCTAGGGGTTCAAGACCAGCCTGGGCAACTTGGTGAGACCTCATCTCTACAATAAATCACAAAAACTAGCCGGGAGTGGTGGCATGTGTCTGTAGTTCCAACTACTTGGAAGGCTAAGGTGGAAGGATCGCCTAAGCCCAGCAGGTCGAGGCTGCAGTGGCCATGAGCATGCCCCTGCGCTCCAGCCTGGGTGACAAGAGTGAACTTCAACTAAAAAAAAAAAATTATCATTATAGCTGTGTAAAACAAATAAAAAATACCAGAAGGATATTTATAGGAAAATGATAACATTGATGTGCTTAAAAGGTAGGACTTGGGGTGGTATCTTTCTTTTTCATTTTCTTTATTTTTTTTAATGTAATCATTGCACTTTTAGAGCAGAAAAGTGCATTTTTATACCAAAATGTAATAAACAACAAAATATTACCTAATCAAATCCAATGTATAAAAAACAATTATTCACCATGACCAAGTGAGATTTATCTCAGGTAGAAAGGCTGATTTGACATTTCAAAATTAATTAATCTTGCACATCTGATTAAAAAAAAACCCAAGACAGATTAAATTTCACAGAATTTAATTGGCAAAGAATGGTTCATGAATGAGGCAGCCTCTTGAACCAGAGTAGGCTCAGGAGACTCCAATGCAACCACATGGTGGAAGAAGATTTATGGACAGAAGAAGGAAAGTGACATACAGAAAACAGAATTGAGGTACAAAAACTGCTGGATTGGTTACAAGTCTGTGTTTACCTTATTTAAACCCAGTTTGAATAGTTGGCTGTCTTTGATTGGTCAAAACTCATTGATTGGAACAAGAATAGACTAGTCTGTTTACATATCCAAAAAGGCTACAGTTCACTGTGTGAAATGTTATGTAGAAGCCTCTAGGCAGAACCCAAAATATGCAAAGCAACAGCTTTGGGCTAAACTTGGTTTAACATAGCAACAGGCTAAAGAAGAAAACTTATATGATCATATCAATAGATGTCAAAAACCATTTGACAAAATCCAAGACCTGTTCACGACAAGAGCTCTCAGCAAACTAGGAATAGACGGTAACTTTCTAAATTTGATAAAGAACAAATAAAAAATCCCTAGAGCTAACATCATGCTTATTGTAAAATCTTGAAGCTTTCTCGCTGAGATCAAGAACAAGGAAAGGATGTCCCCTCTCATCACTGCTTTTCAACATTGTGAATCCTCACTAATGTAATAAGACGAGAAAAGGAGATAAAAAGTATAATGATTGGGAAGGAAGAAATAAAACTTTCTGTGTTTGCAAATGACAAGTTTATCTATGCCAGAAAATCTGAAACTACTGGAACTAATAAGTAATCACAGCAGTCCCCTCTAATCCATGGTTTTGTCCTCCATGGTTTTAGTTATCCATGTTCAATTGTGGTCTGAAAATATTAAACAGAAATAAACAGCTTAAAAGTTTTTAACCGTATGACATTCTGAGTAGTGTGATGAAATCTTATGTCATCCTGCTTCATCCTGCCCAGGATGTGAATCATTTCTTTATCGAGAACATTTGTACTGTTTATACTGACTACCTATTAGTCACTTAGTATCATCTTGGTTATCATATTGACTTTCACAGTATTCCAGTATGCATGTTCAAGTAATCCTTATTTTCCTTAATTATGGTTCCAAAGGGCAATAGTGATGATTTTGGCAATTCAGATATGCCAAAGAGATGCTGTAAAGTGCTTCTTTTAGATGAAAAGGTAAAAGTTATTGACTTAATAAGGAAAGAGAAAATATATGCTGAGGTGGCTAAGATCTAAAGTAAGATTGTCTATCTGTGAAATTGTGAAAAAGGAAAAAGGAATTTGTGCTAGTTTTGCTGTTACAGTGTGTGATAGTACTTAGTTTAGATGGAGAAGGCATTAAATTTGTGGGTGGAAGACATGAACAGAAATATGTTCTGATTAACAGCAATCAGATTGGGTACTATCCACTGTTTCAGGCATCCACTGGGGGTCTTGAAATATATACCTCACCAATAAGGGGGGAATACTATACAGCAAGGTTTCAGGATATAAGGTTAATATACAAAAGTGAATCACTACTTGTATGCCAGCAATGAATGAATGGAATTAAAAAATTTTTTAAAGTACCATTTACATTAACACCCCCCCAAAATTAAATACTTAGGTATAGATCTAACAAAATATGTACAAATTCTATACAAGGAAGACTAAAAAACTCTGATGAAAGAAATCAAAGAAGAAATAAAAACGGAGTGATAGTCAATGGTCATGGATAGACAGACTCAAGATTGTCAAGATGCCGGTTCTTCTCTATTTAACATATAGATTCAATTTAATCCCAGTATAACTCCCAATGAGTTATTCTGTGGATATCAACAAACTGATTCTAAAGTTTACATGGAGAAGCAAACACCCCAAATAGTCATCATAATCGTGAGGGAGAACAATGTTGTAGGACTGACACTACCCAACAAGAATTATTATAAAGTTATAGTAATCAAGACAATCTATCTTTGATAAATGAAAGAATAGACAAATAGATAAATGAAACAAAGTGAAACCCAGAAATAGACTGATCTTGTCTATTGACTATATCGACTAAATATAGTCAACTGATCTTTGACAGAGGAGCAAAGACTGTACAAAGGAACTGAAATGATTTTTTTCAATATTGCTAGAACAACTCAATATTCACATGCAAAAAAAATGAATTTAGACACAGACTTTATAATCTTTACAAAAATTGATGCAGGCCGGGCTCGGTGGCTCAGCCTGTAATCCCAGCACTTTGGGAGGCTGAGGCGAATGGATTGCCTGAGCCTGTGGGTTCAAGACCAACTCGGGCAACTTGGCGAGACCTGTCTCTACAATAAATCAAAAATTAGCTGTGCGTGATAGCGCACGCCTGTAGTTCTGGCTACTTGGAAGGCTGAGGCAGAAGGATCGCTGGAGCCCAGCAGGTCGAGCCTGCAGTGGCCAGGAACGTGCCACTTCACTCCAGTCTGGGCGACAGAGTGAGACTCCAACTCAAATAATAATAATAATAATAATAATAATAATAATAATAATAATACAAAACCAATTACAGATCTAAATGTAAAACCCCAAGCTATAAAACTCCTGGAAGATAACTTAGGAAAAAACCGAGACAACTTTGGGTATGGCAGTGATTTTTAAATATACAAAATCAAAAACATACTTCATGATAAACTGGATTTCATTAAAATTAAAATGTTCTGTTTTGCAAAAGACACTGACAAGAGAATAAGAATATAAGCCACAGAGAGGGAGAAATATTTGCAAAAAACATAGCTAGTAAGGGACTGTTATTCAAAATAAGCAAAGAACACTTAAAACCCATGATAAAAAAAAAAAGAACAACTCAATTAAAATATGGCCAAAATACCTAGACAGACACCTCACCAAAGGATATACAGATAGCAAATAAGCATATCAAAGATGCTCCATAGCATATGTCATCAGGGAAGGGCAAATTAATACAGCAATATAGATATCATATATACCTTTTAGAATGACCAAAATCCAAACATTGACAATTCCAAATTCTGGCAAAGAGGTGAAGCAACAGGAACTTCCTTCATTGCTGGTGAGAATGCAAATGGGTATTGCCGAGTGGAAGACAGCTGGGCAATTTCTTACAAACTAGTCATACTCTTATCATACAATTCAGCAATCACCCTCCTTGGAATTTACCAAAAGGTTGAGAAAACTTATATCCACACAAAAACCTTCACACAGATATTTATAGAAGCTCTATTCAAAATTGCCAAAACATGGAAACAGTCAAAATGTTCTTCAGTGGGTGAATGGATAAACTGTGTTATACTCAGACAACGGAATATTATTCGGTGTTAAAAAGAATTGAGATGTTAAGCCACGCACGTGAGAAACCTTAAATGTATATTACTAAGTGAAAAAGTCCATCTGAAAAGGCTCTGTGATTCCAACTATATGGCATCCAGGAAAAGGCAAAACTATGGAGACAGTAAGAAGATCAATGACTGCCAGGGATTAGGAGTTAGGAGTTTTTAGGATGAATAGGCAGGGCACAGAAGATGTTTAGGGTAGTGAAAATACTCTATATAAGTTTTTAGGATGAATAGGCAGGGCACAGAAGATGTTTAGGGTAGTGAAAATACTCTATATAATTATTTATAAATATTCTATATAATATACTAAAATAGTGGATACTTGTCACCATATGTTTGCCAAAACTAATTGAATGCATAACCCCCAGAGTGAACTCTAATGTAAATTATGGACTTTGGGTGTGAGAATATGACAACACAAGTTCAACGATATGACAATACAGGTTCAATGCTTATAATAAATGTATCATTCTGGTGTGGGATTTTGTCAGGGGGAAGGTTGTGCATATGAGGCAACTTGTAGATATATGAGAAATCTCTTTACCTTCTGCTCAATTTTGCTGTGAACCTAAAATTGCTGTAAAATATTCTATTTTTAAAACATTCACTGTAACAATGCATAAAAAATCCTAAGTATTATAAAGCTGAGTACAAGAGTCTTTACTTAGTTCCTTTAGAAAACAAATCTGAAGGCAAGAATTCAAGTGCAAACCCAGGTAACAAGAAAATGAAACAAGGAAAAATGCCAAGGTAAATGATGCAAAGCGTTACTGTACTGGCTAGCACTTGACAATGAGAAGCAGGTCATTCAGCAGGCATGTGTCCTTAAGACTCCTCCAAAAGAGTGGCAAGAAGACCTGCACCTTCAAGGAGTCCACGGAGTTTTAAAGTGGGAGAGCAATCTGATAGTTAAGGATGTATGAAGACATGCAGGTTTTGTGCACCAGTATATTGAAGAGGAAAGAAGGAGGAAAATGTGAGAATGAGTGACATGAAATAATTCAGGAAGGGAAGTCGGTGACTACAGCAAGGTCCTGGACCCAGGGTGGAACAAAGGGCATTGATTTTGGTGTTTAGACCAGTATCTAAATGCACATTCTATCATGTAATAGTTGTGTGACCCTGAGGAAAGTTAGATCACCTTTCTAAGCAATAGTTTCTTCACCTCTTAAAATGAAGGGAAATATCACCTTATGGGTGGTTTTGAGAAATAAACTTATTATCTTAATGAAATTGCTGGGCATTCCCTTGATTCCCTGTATTCCAATTCTGTTATCTTATTTTAATTTCACAAAAACCTATCATGTCAGCTCTTCCCCAACATTTGTCTCTAGTGAGATTGGCATATTAGGGAGGGAAAGGCCCAATACTGTTTCCCCAACTTTATTGGGAAATGACTGTTCTGAATTCCCATGGCTTCTTCTATATTCAGCATGGGTAATGCCAAGAGGAATCTTCTAATTTTATTATTTCATAATAATAATATTTTAAAGTGCTTCCTCTTGAAAAATGAGTCACTCATTCTCAGATTACCTTATTTAGACCCAATTTTACCATTTCTGAGAAAATGGTTATTTTGTGGCATTATCTTTAAAAGATGACTTAATTTGCTTGTTGTTAACTTTTGTCTGATAGTAAGGCCATGAGTAACATAGCTAAATATGACTCAAGGCTAGAAAAGTTGGTGTTTACTGCCCCTGGAAAGTGCAACTGCAGTTTTATCAGTGCAGACAGTTTTCTCTAACCGTGAAATATGAGGTTCAACATTGGCAAAGACAGCTAACTTTACTATGTAGCCATTTTCAATTGCTGTGGAGTATTACTAATGCACAAAATCTATTTTCTTTTTTGAGTTGGAGTCTCACTCAGTCGCCCAGACTGGAGTGCAGTGGCCGCTCCCGGCCACCGCAGCCTCGACCTGCTGGGCTCCTGTGATCCTTCCGCCTCAGCCTTCCAAGTAGCTGGAACTACAGGCGCGCGCTACCACGTCCGGCTAATTTTTGATTTATTGTAGAGATGAGGTCTCACCAAGTTGCCCAGGCGGGTCTCGAACCCATGGGCTCAGGCAATTCACTCACCTCGGCCTCCCAAAGCACAGAATTACAGGCTGAGCCACCGAGCCCTGCAAAATCTATTTTCATTTGTCCTTGATTTGTACTTGAATTATAGTTCATTTCTTATTTTCATTAGTTAGCTATTATCTTCTACTTTTTAAAATTTGTTGGTCAGTGGTTTGGCATTTATTTGATTATTTTTCATGTTTTTTCATTTTCATTTTGGAAATGGGAGACTTTTAAACAAGATACGGTATCATGGAGAATATCTGGAGCCTGCATTCTTAACAGGAGCAATACTGCCCCCAAATGGGTGAAAATTGGCTCTTGGAGGGCAGAAAACAAATCCTTCTTTTTAAATATATAAAACACAAATATACTTGCAGTACATATATAGTATATCTGTGGTATTAAAATTTTATGAGGGATGACTACAAAAAAAAGTCTAAAGCAGCTCCTGAAGAGTGTCAATTATATAAAAAAAAGATTGAGAAACACTAGTCTAGAGCTGAGAAATAAAATTTTTAAAAGATAATACTGTGATATGAGTAAAGAGATTCAGAATAACTGCCTCTGTTAACACTGTTATCTATGTTAGTGATCGTGAGACCATGGAATAGCTGACTAATGTAGAAATTTAGTTGTCGTTCATATTGTTCCTTTTGCTTTCTAGCTGTTAATGTTTTGTTTTCTAGTCTTTTGGTTCTTGTGGCTATTTTTCACTGTTTTCCAGTGATGATTAGATTATATATTAACAAGATCAGGGTCCATTGAGTTGTTGGAGTTGAATTTAGTATCAGCTGTTATGTTACATTCTATTACAGATAATGCTTTCTCCTTTTAGCTTATTTCTCTGGCCTATCATACTTAATTAGTAAAAAACAAAACAAAACACTATTGGTTCAGTAATATTAATAAACACAAATTTGCCAGTGTCTTTAACCATTTTATTGGGCAGGACTCTGTCCCTCTGAATTTACAGGGTATTTTTAACACCGCTTCCTGGCATACAGCTGACTTCAGAGACTCGTCATTAGTTCTATGTTACTGTGCTGCATGTTTTCCTAGCTACAGATTCTCTTAGTTCACAGTCACATGCATTCATAAGGTGTTCAATAAATATTCGTTAATAGTTTATTAAATTACCTAGTAGTTAAAGTATAGCTCAAAAGAGATATACCAGAAAGGATAAAGTGATTAAAAGTCAATGTGGAATGTTATTGTAAATGAGATGTTTGATTGTAAATGAATGGAAAATCATGCTTATTCTACCGTTGTTTTTTAGAAACATATTTTTCTGGGAAATATTAGTTCAAACATTCCAGAATTTGAACAAGCTGTCTTATTATTTTTTTAATCCATCTGAAGAAAATTTTATCTCTTGAACAAAAGACTGAAAAATAAATTATAATCTCTAATGAGTTGATCTGGAATGGTTGCCTTGATGTGTTGTTAAGTGAAAAGAACAAAGTGTAAATGACTATAGGATGGTACTTTTCATGTAAGAAGGACAGGAAAATAAAAAAATATGCATTCATGAAAAGAGAAATGCAGGATAGGTAAACCAGAAACAAACAAGATTGATTATATATACAGTATGGAATGGAGAAAGTGAAGGAGGAGTGAGTCTTTTCTGAGTATACCTTTTTATATGTCTGACTTTTAGAACCGTGTTAATGCTTCACTTACTAAAAAAAAAAACCCATAATAGAATACAAATATAAATGAACCTAACTATTACATATAAATAATATAACAAGAGTGAATGGGATGGAGAAAGGAAAGGTTTAACCTAAACAATATTGGAAAACAGTTTTTGATTATATAAGGTGAAAGATTGAAAGGACTGCACACAAGTAATGTTCTCTGATAGCTTGTTTTCACAAGGGTGTGGGTTAGCAATTTTGAAATTATGTGTATTTTCAACCAAGTAAGTAAATATATTGTAGATAATGAAAACAAAGTCTCTAACTGTCAGAGGAAGAAAGTACAAATAAGAAGAGAAGGAAGGCTAGAATGACCCCCGTGATGGATTGGAACTGGAGGTATGAATATGAACTCATGGTTTTAAATATATACACACAAATATAAAGAAATAGATTCAGTGCGTGTCTTAATATACATACATACATTTACTAGTTCTGTCCACTGAGAGGGCCTAGTGAAACTAGGAGTGAAACTCGATAGCCATGAGGATTATTAGCTTCCCAAATAAAAGGAAGTTCAGCTCCTCAGAGAAATGACTGACTCCAGGACTAAGTTAGACAAAGTGTAAGATGATCCTAGAGCCAGAATTAATTATTATGCCAGAAAATAAGCACGTGCTCAAGAAATAATTGTGATATGTTAAGCAGATATAGGAGACAAGCTAAAGGAGCTACCACTGACCAAACTGAAAACAGTTTCAGAAAAAAAAAAGGTATGATATAATAATGAATTATAATTTATAGAATGAAATAACCATAAGTTCATAGGGGTAAAATTAATAACTAAATGGGGAGAAGGGAAACCTCCTCTTCCAGTAGAACTCTAATTAATCAGTGTGGAAGAGGCTGGGCATGGTGGCTCAAGCCTGTAACTCCAGCACTTTGGGATGCCGAGGCAAGAGGATTGCCTGAGCCCATGGATTTGAGAGGAGCCTGGGCAACTTGGCGACACTTCCTCTCTACAACTAATCAAAAAATTAGCCAGGCCCGGTGGTGCACGCCTATAGTTTCAGGTACTTGGAAGACTGAGGCGGAAGGATCGCCTGAGCCCAGCAGATCGAGGCTTCAGTGGCTGTGAACATGCCACTGTACTCCAGCCTGGGTGACAGGGACTCCTACCCCCCCCCCCCCAAAAAAAAAAAAGACAGCCAGGCACAGTAACTCATGCCTGTAATCCCAGCACTTTGGAAGACCTGAGCTCACAGGTTTGAGACCAGCCTGGGCAACTTGGCAAGTCTGCGTCTCTACAATAAATGAAAAAATTAGCTGGGCATGGTGGTGCAAGCCTTTAGTTCCAGCTACTTGGAAGGCTGAAGCGGAAGGATCGCCTGAGCCCAGCAGGTCGAGGCTGTGGTGGCTGAGAGCCTGGGCAACAGAGTGAGACTCCAATTAAAAAAAAAAATGTGGAAGAAACAATGGAAATTTAAAAAATCACCATTTGTCAAATACTACAATGATAATTATTCAGGCAAGAATAATCAATGGATGCTAAAACAATTGAACAAAAAAAGTATTTGCATAGTCTCAAAGTATCTCTCCACAAAATACCTATTAATTTCAAAGGGAAAATATAATAACTTTATAGTAGAGAAAGCTTGCAGATACCCTTTAACCAAGTGATCAAAGTTAACATCATCAATCATGAGACATATAGACATCATGTATCTCTCTCTTTTTTCTTTTTCTTCTTCTTTTTGAAACAGGATCTTGCTCTGTCATCAGGCTAGTGTGCAGTGATACAATCATAATTCGCTGCAACCTTTGACTTCAGGGTTCAAACAATCCTCTCACCTCAGTCTCCCAAGCAGATGGGACTACAGGCATGTGGTACCATGCTCAGCTAATTTTAAAATTTTTTTGTAGAATCAGGTCTTGTTATGTTGCCCAGGTTGCTGTCAAACTTCTGACCTCCAGCGATTCTCCTGCTTCAGGCTCTCAACATGCTGGTTTTACAGGTGTGAGCTACTGTCTCCAATTCATGTGTCTTTTGAACGCTGAAAGAGGTACAATATCACTAAGTGATATTTTTGCCAAAAGTGTATAACCTGATTTTATTAATGAGCAACTATCAAACAATCCCAAATTGAGGGACATTATACAAAATAACAGGACATATAATTATAATTGTTAAAAGACAAATAAAGACTAAAAACTTGTCCCAGATTGGAGGAGACATGACAAATGCATTGAATGAAACTGAATGGACTCTAGGAGAGTAAAAGAACATTAGTGGGACAAATGGCAAAATTTGAATAAGGTCTTTAGATTAGTTCATAATATTGTATCAATGTCTATTTCCTGGTTTTGACAATAGGACTATGGTTATATAAGTACTGAATTCAGGGAAGCTAGGTGAAAAGTTTGCTGGACTTCCTTGTTCAATTTTGCAACTCTTTTGTAAGTCCAAATGAAAAGTTAAAATTTAAGAAAACTTAAGAAGGAAAATTATGACGAGTAGAGATTTAAGGACAAATATGGATTCTAGTTCTCTTCTTAGCTATTATTATTTCTGAACATGATCAATAATGACTAAAAAAAGAACTTGATCTTTCTCTAAAGAAATAGATACAGTCATAAACATTTCAGATTTGCCATGTATTTAAAATTACTTGTTTTAGCTCTAACTGGCAGAGTTGAATATGAATAAATAATAGAACGAAGTGTGGAAATTAAATGGAAAGAAAAAAGCAATGCTTTAAAGAGAAAAGAAATCATGTGGAAAATGTCTGCCTTAAACTTGGATTCCCAGGCTCTGATTGTTGCATATTGAAAATCAATAATAACCATCAAATGCTCTCATCTAACCTTGATTATCACAAGTTAGGAGTTGACTTCAGAAATTAAGTAGTAATATGTTAGATAATTACACTTAATCCAGTGCATGAATTCTGCTTTTTCAAATACGAAATGAAAAACTGGTACCATAACATTCACTAAGGTGAAATTTGAGTAGTGTGTGAAATTAAAAGCTATTTGGTAGTCGTCTTTCTGGAGGAGTATTTCTTCCAATGTTATTTTCTATTACCATCATCAATAAAGTTTACCAAGCATTCATAGTGTGTTTAGTGTACTCACAAGGGATATATTCTCTGCTTGCTTGAGGCAAATTTTTTTGCTTCCAAAAATTTAGGATTCTAAGGCAGACTAACAAGTATGTTTATAACATGAGGGAGATAAAGGTCTTAAACTGGGACCAGGGAGTGGAGGAGAGTGTGACCTCTGGTCTTGGACTTCTACAGGGTAAAACAGAACATCAGAGTCAGTTTCAAAAAGAACAAAATAACAAATGTTGGAGCACAGGAAATGTGGGGTCACTTATGCACCATAGCAGATATACCAAAGAGTAATCAAGGTCACTTGCTCTTAGAGAAATTTGGGTTCACATCGCTCAATAGTTCTCTTTCCCTTTCTCTTCTCTACACATAAATGTACACATAGATATGAGGGGGAAACCCCCAAAAGACATAATTGATTTATTTTAAAAAGTATGTATTTATTCTTACATGTTTAAACTTTATTCACCTTCAAAGTACTCTCCGTTTGATGCAATACCGAGATGCTTTTTCCATTGCTCAAAACTGTTATTGAACTAGCCAATTTTGATGCCTTTTAGTGCTTCTGCTGGTGTTTGTTTCACCTCTCCCATATCAGCAAAACGTTTACCTTTGAGGACTTTTTTGATCTGGGGAGACAAACAAACAAAAAAAGTCGCTCAGGGTGAGGTTAGGTGAATAGGGAGGGTGGGGCATGGGGGTCATTCCATTTTTGGTCAAAACTGCAGAACAGTCAGCATGATGTGGGCAGGTGCATTGTCATGGTGGAAAAACCAGTCACCTGTTTGCCACAACTCAGGACATTTCTTCTCCAAATCATGATGCAACCTTCTCAAAACTTCCAGATAAAAGCTTTGGCTAACTGTTTGATCTGGAAGAACACATTCTGAGTATACTACAAGGGGCCCATCCTACACAAGATAATTCTTGGGTTTTTTTTTTGGAGTCTCCCCTTGTACATAGACAAACACAGTTATTCCTGAACTTAGCTATGCTGTATTTGTTTATTGCATGTGTCTGTTTTTGGTCCCTTTCCTAGTTGGCAAAAACATGTAGTTTTATCTTAATTTTGGTTCTATTATTTAGATGGAGAAGTAGTTCCTGACCTGTAGCTATGGGCTTATTTTTATATTAAAGGCTATATATTTGCTATCTCTAGAAACTAAAGAAAAAGAGGGACAAAAGACTCCAATCTCTAAAAAATTGTGGGGCAAAAAATTGTGTGTGCTCAATAGCACAATCATTCATTATGGAGTGGACTCTGGAATAACTCAGGGCCAACATGGTTTCCTTTCCAGGGATGTTGGTTACCACAAGTTAGGAGTTGACTTCAGGAATTAAGTAGTACCATAGCTTATCCTAAGCTTCCCTCCTAACCTTTTCCCTCTAGGCCCTTAGCGTAGATTCTGTTCATACCCTCTATACACAATAATGGGAAACTCAGAAATATGTTCAATTCCTGGCAGGCTGGGTATAACTCCATTCTCTTTCTCTTCTCTCTCTGAAAGCACATGAGAATGCCAATGAAAATAGCAAGATTATAGTGATAACTTTGGGCCTGCTCTAATTTACTGAGTGGTAAACTATTTGCATATTCCAGTACTTTATCACTAATAATAGGTTACTTCCAACACATCTCATGACAGGTAGACACAGATCTTGAGCCCCCACTGGGAAATGGAGCATCTTGCCCTGGGGCCAATTCTCCTGCTTTGTTATGCAGGTGTAATGTTATGTTCTTTATGTCTTGTTGTCTATGTTGACTGCTAAGGATTATCTAGAAACTTACACTTATTTTTTCACTCTATTTATCCTTCAAAATCTTCCTAGGGTATATCACCTCCATCCCTCATAGCTCAGATGGAGTTCATTGCTTTGGCAGCTGTAATACATTTATAATGTGAGCATACTTCTTTTATGCCCACTGCATCTTGCACTGTGTTCATGTGTCTGTTTCCCTGTTCCACCGGGTGTATTAGAGATGAGGACCCACCCTTATTTATTGTTATATATCCTTTGCTTAGCACTGTGCCTAGCTTAGAATTTCTGCTCTATTTAATGTCTGGTAAATTATGGAAATAGTTCTAGGATACATTATTTGCAAGAGTAGTATGTCATTAATTATCTATAATGTGTATTTATATCAGTGACTAAATGGCCACAAGATGCTACTATTCAATAAAAAATTACATTGTTATGGGTGGGAGAAGAGGGAGAATGATGAGAGGAGGGAAAAAAAAGGAACTAGTTTTTCTTTTTTACTTAGCAGCTGAGTTTGCCTGTGAAATATGATCAGTTTCACTCCAGACTCACTGCAAGTCAATGCTAAGGGGTTTGTGGTCTTGGCTTGCCAGCCTCATGGTGTTTAGCTTTCGCTGCCATGTCAAGATCAGATGATTTCCTTTCCTAAAAGCTCGTTCCTGGAAACTGTGGGGTTGTTGACCTTTCTCCTCTCTATCTGAACCTTGAATTTCTTTTGGAGATTGTGGATGTGGACTCT
The DNA here is from genome assembly GCA_963574415.1 of Tarsius wallacei. Taxonomy (NCBI): domain Eukaryota; kingdom Metazoa; phylum Chordata; class Mammalia; order Primates; family Tarsiidae; genus Tarsius; species Tarsius wallacei. Next base: position 12,079 of record CAUYQG010023369.1, on the reverse strand, counting down.
ACCCTTAGATGCAGGTATAGGCCTGATTGATCAATCCCATCCAGTGATTGGATCAGGAATGAGTATGTGCTGCAAATTGGGCCAGTGATTTAAAAAAAGGAAATGGGCATTGAGGATTTCTGGGAAAGTTTTCCACCACTTTTTTGGGGAGAGTTTCAAGAAGTGAGCCTTTCCTCTTCCTCTGGAGGCTGTTGTGTGCAGATGTGAGACTAAACTGCCACTGCCATCTCACTGGCAGCCTGAGGATGAAGTTAACCCTCAGAAGAGGGCAGAATTAATAGAATTTGGGGAAAACCAAGCCAGGACTGGGTGGATTAGGTCAATCATAGAACCTGCCCTTAGACTAGTTTTCCAGTTACATGAGCCAATAACTGTTCTCACTGTTTAAGCCAGTCTGTTAAGTGTAGGCTTCTGCTGTGACTTGAAGCCCAGAGTGTTCTAACTTGCTAAAAAAAAAAAAAAGCAAAAAAAAAAAATTCTCTAATTTTGAATAGGTAGAAAGTAGGATCCTAGGGATAGTGGAAGACAACTTGGTAGGTAGGAGAGCAAAAAAGTGGTCCTTAGACCAGTGTTTATTGAAACATAAACTGTTGGGGCTCAGTTCTAGAGCTTCCAATTCTGAAATTTTTTTTTTTTTTTTTTGAGTTGGAGTCTCACTTTGTCGCTCAGGCTGGAGTGCAGTGGCCGCTCCCGGCCACCGCAGCCTCGACCTGCTGAGCTCCGGAGATCCTTCCGCCTCAGCCTTCCAAGTAGCTGGAACTACAGGCGCGCGTACCACGCCCGGCTGATTTTTTGATTTATTGTAGAGATGAGGTCTCGCCTGCCCAGGCGGATCTCGAACCCACGGGCTCAGGCAATCCACTCACCTCAGCTTCCCAAGGCGCGGGATTACAGGCTGAGTCACTGAGCCCGGCTCCAATTCTGAAAATTTACATGTTAAGAAAGATCCCCAGTCGTGCTGATGCTGCCTGTCCAGGGACCACACTTTGCGAACCACTACCTTAGACTTCCAAGCATGCTGCCTTTTACGCCAGGATAGCTAAGGATGATGGACAGGGTCATGGTGCCAAGAAATGGGCTCTATTCACTGGAGGAGCCATTGAACCCCTCAAAGTAGGTTGGGCAGGTAAGTCCACATAATGGTCCAAGCTATCAAAACACTTTTTATTATCTTCTTGAACAAACCATGAATTCCACGAGCTCTAAGCACACTACAGGCACTCAATAACATTTGGTTAGCCCACTAGAAAGAACAGGCTGTCTGCTAAACTTTAGTGATAGGAGGCTGTAAGGCAAGGATCGGTTCAATATAAGGAAGGCTAAAACTAGTCCAGGATGATAAATACGTACATAAGAGCTCACCTAATTGCTAAGAAGCTCCAGCAACTTTTCCTTTAGGGAAAATGCAGCACTGAGGTCTCCTCTTTGAAATCTTAGGCTTCTGAACAGAAAAACTGTCACTACCTTTCACTTTCTGCTTTTCATGCTAACCTCAAAGTAAATCTCTGACAATGCGCTACTGGTTTGGTGATATTGCTTTTGTCTCCAAGTATTTACTCCTTCTGTGGACACATAAACTCCAAGATCATAATCACAGAGACCTTCTGTGTTTCAGATAAATAACAAGCCATCACTTTCTTTTTCTTTCTTTTTTTTTGTTCCAGAGTACACATGCATATTCATTACATGGACATATTGTGTAGTGGTGGGAATTGGGTCTCAGGTGGCCTATTCCCCCATTGTGCCCCATAGGTAGTTTCTGAACCCTAACTAAACCCTTACATCCCCCATCCCGCCTTATCTGTGCCCCCAGTGTCTATTATTCTCATCTTTGTGCCCGTTTAGCTCCCATATATGAGTGAGAATATACAGTGTTTGGTTTTCTGTTTCTGAGTCAATTTACTTAGGGTGATGATCTCCAGCTCCATCCATGTTGCTGCAAAGGACGTGATTTTATTCTTTTTTATGGCTGCATAGTATTCCATGGTGTATACATACCACATGTTCATTATCCACTGATCAGCTGATGGGCATTTAGGTTAATTTCACATCTTGGCAATTGTGAATAGTCCTGCGATGGACATTGGGTGCAGGCATCTTTTTTAAAATAATGACCTCTGTTCCTTAGGGTAGATACTTAGTAGTGGGGATTACTGGATCAAATAAAACATCAGTTCCAAGAGAAACCTCTACCTTGTATGTAGTTCCCATTCAGACAAATAACTTTTTCTTAAATAAGAGACATAACTGGTGTTTGTTCAAGGGCCAGGAATACTCCGATGCTTTCTTCCAAGCGGCAAATAGTGGTCCCAAATACAATGAGGTTCTGCTTCTGACCGACAATGGAAGAAAATTGGCAGGTGTGAGGCCTTCTCCCTGGCTGGGAGAATCTGCTTCCTCTAAGCCTCTGTTTAAACCAGGTGTTTGTTTACCTTGAGGCAGGGTCAGGCAAGGGCTTCTTGGCTTTAAGTCACCCTTTGCATTTCTTTTGACTCAGGTTTTGCCAGGTGATTCACACATGCTGGAAATGCAGAGAGGAACCTAAAGGCGTGGCATGCATTTCCCTTAGCCAGGAGTGGATTAAGACAGAAACATGAAATCTGATGGGCACAGTTTGACACATCCCTGTGCTTTTCAGCCATCCACATCTTGTCCTGAGGCCTCTCCCATGGTTTCAGGCTTCTGCTGCATCTAGCTGGCAGAAGGGGTGGGGTATTCCCGGTGAATAAGTAAATAGAAGACCAAACTGTAAGCCTTTATAGGAGTATTTCTCCAACACTGTAATCGAATTTTGATTTGGTGCAAATTGCTGGTACTCTTTGCACACTATGTTTTGCCCTTATATTTCTATATGTTATTGGAAATACATTTTAAAGAAATCACTTCTTATTTAGGAAGACTGAGCAAAAAACTATGTTTGTTAACGAAGACTCACTTAGCTATGTAGAGGTCTGAATTTAATATGGTACTTTCTGAAATGTTGGACTTTGTTGTGAAATACTGTAACATATAACTATTAAGCTGAAAAGTTAAAATATGATAGAGAGGCTCTGTAGAGCAAGAGATTTCACAGAGCTTTTTATTAAACGTTCCCCCCATACTCTCAAAAATATCATCACCAGTCATTTAGCTATTGTCCAGTTTCTTGCCATGTTACAGCAGGGATTGGAGATAAAGCTTTATTATGTTATGGTAGGGATAAGTATTGGATACCACCTAAAGCAGGGCATTCTAGATACCCCACCCAAATTACAAAACACTTCACAAAGTAATGAGAGTAACCTCCAGAACCTTACTTGCTTTCTGAAACTTCTCTTCCAGTCCAGGCTGATTTCCATTGAGGTCACACATTTCCTGTTGAGGATGATAGAAGCTAAACATCTCTCTGTTGTATCTTTTTAAAAAAAATCTATTTGGTTCTGTTTTTTAAAAAAATAGTATTTTATTCCTTCCCCCCATTTTTAATTCTTTTTTATTTTTAAAAATAACTTAAAACCAACTTGTCTTATCATCTATGCTAATAATTCTGTTATATGAAGTTCATATTTTGTCGTTTCTGTTGACTTTTGATCATGGTGATATGTTTCCCCAGGTGTTTTGTAATTTAGCGTTGCAAGCTTTTGTTATCTGTGAGAATCCTGTGTAGCCTGAGTTGAGGATGTGTTTTTACCAAGAGGTTTCTTGTTTTCTTCATCCAGGACCTCAGTAATGACATCAAGGAACCCATTTTTATATTAATTTCTTTGCTTGGGGTTTATCTGCTCTTGTAGGTAGTTTAGATATATATCACAAACCCACATGAGGGCAGGCCTGTGGTTGTAAATTCTCAGGGGAATTTTTTTTCCTTCCGCCAGAGATCAGCCAGAGATGGGAAGGTTCCTTGTTGCCTCCTTCTGTGGGTGGAAATTTTCCCCCAATCCACCTGTTTTCAGAGTAGCCCTCTAGGATCCTGGTTCAACAGGATTTCTCACCAGATCTTGTGGCCACCCTGTATGTCATTTATACACAAAGGCCTTTGTTATTGAGATTGGCAATGACCTTCATAGTAACTGAAACTTGAGTGACTGTTTTTTGGATTTCTCTTTTTGAGGGAGCCTATGGGGTTTTCACTTTCATTCCTGAGAGTTTGGCTATACATTTAAAAGATTATTGGTTATATTTTATGCAGCAATTTCAGGTATTTGGTGGCAAGAGTATTTTAAGATATTTAGGCCGCTTCTAGCAAAAAAATGAAGGAAAGGAGTAAACATTCATAAATGTTAGTCAAACAGTTGAATGTGACTCTTTGGTTATCTTAATGATTGTGATCTCCCTTCAGTGCTGATTCTTTGTCATTGTGGTTGAGAATCCAATATCTATTGCACTCTAAATTAGTGGTTCACAAACTTAAGTGCACCTGAATCACTTGGAATTCTTGTTAAAACACACATTGCTATGCTTCAACTCTGGAAATTCTGATTCAGTAAGTTTGGAGCTGGTCCTAAGTTTGCATTGTTCTCAGGTACTGCTAATGGTCTGGGGACCACACTTTAATCCTATTGTTCCTACATGTGATTAGTTTAAAAATGGGTATGTGATCTAAATCTATTGGAAGAGATGTGAGGGGAAGTCTCCTGGGGACTTCCAGGAAAGATTACCTCAATCCTGAGAAAAAGACACAGGAAAGCTGGTTCTGTTTTTCCTCTGGACATTGTCATGTCAGGCCACCATGCCTAGAACTGCCACAGACATCTTGCCTTTATCCTGAGAATAAAGCTAGTCTAGGGTAGAAGGGAGGGCCAAGAAAATCCCAGGGCAGCAGAGCTGGAATCCTGATAGCTCTCCCTTGGCTATGCCCTGCCCTACCTTTGTTGTTTCATTATGTGAGATACCATAGAGATAGAAATAATTTTTAAAAATTGAAATACAATTTGAGCCAAAGGGTTCTGTGACACCTTTTTTTTCTTTCTTTTTTTTTTTTTGAGTTGGAGTCTCACTCTGTCACCCAGGCTGGAGTGCCGTAGCATACTCGCGGCCACCCCAGCATTGCCCTGCTGGGCTCAGGTGATCCTTCCACCTCAGCCTTCCAAGTAGCTGAACTCCAGGCGCGCGCTACCACGCCCGGCTAATTCTTTGATTTATTGTAGAGATGAGGTCTCGCCATCTTGCCCGGGCTGGTCTCAAACCCGTGGGCTCAGGCAATCCACTCGCCTCAGCCTCCCAAAGTGCTGGGATTGTAGGCTGAGTCACCGAACCCGGCCCCTTTTTTTACTTTACCCCACCCCACACCCAATCTCACCCGAACTGGGAATATGCTATCACACTTCAAAACTGTGAATGGCAGTTTGAAAAAAGGCAGCTACTTCAAACTTGTATTTCATTTGCACATGTGGGACTGTAGGATCCATTTCTGGCTAAGCACACAATGACAGTTTTACTGGATGTCTTCTTCCTCATATTAATTTTCTATATATTGCTGTTTTCTGGCAACCCTAGTTGATTAGTAACTTAATCTGTCTCCCTTCAGACTTTCATTCTAGTTTTTAGAGTTTTCCAATCCAGTCAACATTGATTCTATCAGAATTTCAAATATACCCCTTCCTTCTGTGTTGTATTTTTGCCGGAAAGAGTTGCAGCAGGAATCAAGCCTCGTGATGCAAATGCCTGAATCGTGACCAGGATTGCAAAGAAAATAAAAAAGGAACTCTCTAGGGAGCTGAGCTAGTGCAGTACCTCCACATGGAGTCTGAGAAAGGGAACAGGGATTTTTTTTTCCTCTCCTTTTTCATCCCAGTTTGGACAGCTTCTTTATTCAGAACATCAAGGACTGTTGACAGTTGAATGAAAAGGGTGGAGGCTCATGGGATTGGTAATGAGATACAAGGCTACCTTGGACTCAAAATAAATTTCTATCTGTTGGCTCCTCTGGCTGTGGGGAAATGAGTTAAGAGCCTCAAGCTAATTTCTATTGACAAGTATTCTTACCATGGTTAACAGTGCAGTTCACATTCTACTTGGCTTCTGACATCAAAGGCCAAGGGCTTTCACTTGTGTGATATCCTCCCAGCAGATAGCTGGGCTAAGGTGAGCAAATTGGTATTGATATGGCAGGAAGCACACTATCTGGCAGGAAAATAAGGTTCTTAATTATTGTTAACATATAGTATTTTTCACAAAATTAAATTTTACAGCCCACAAATTCAAGCAAGTGTCAAAATGAAGAATTTTATTTCCTGATATCAAATGCCTTTTTCTACTTACTCTTTAATCCTAATCATTTTTCTAGACAAGTTCATAGTTCAAGTCCTCTTTTGAAGCATTGTCTGACAACCCGAACTAGAAGTGATAGTACCTGGAGAAGTTCATGTCCCGACTCTTGTTTTAGTTTGCAAACTTAACTATACAGCTCTTGGAAGGCAGGGAGTATATGACACTTTTTTCTTGTATTCTCCACACAATATCTGGCACAGTATTTTGCATGTAATAGTTGCTCATTAAAAGTTTGTTTTTCTTCTGTGAAGTATACAGTACTATAGACTCAGACATCACCTAAAAGAGGCTTTTGCAAACTTCTTGAAATTGAATGCAAAGTAGACATTTTTCTGAGAGGGGGGCCATAGCAGCCTACAGGATCACAAAGAGGGTCTCGATTCCCTCCCAAATGATAAGAATTACTGAACTAGGTTATTTATTTTCTTTTCTTTCTGACAAAATCTCACAAATATTATGGCAGTAAGAGTTCTCTTGGAATACCTCAGTTTCCATTTTTAGTTGTTCCTCCTCAAAGAGAAACATATTAAATTGAATTCATGTGATGTGATTAAGCTGGTTGTATTTTTTTAATTGCACACCATTAAAAGGACTGTGTTCCCAAGTTCCAACAGAGACAATATATTATGGTGGTTAGATACATGGGCTCAGAGCCAAGTCTGTGTTTTGTCTCCTAGTTCTGTTACTTACTAGCCATGCGACCTTGGGCAAATTGCTTAAATTCTCCAAGTCTTAGTTTCTTCATCTGTGAAATGGGAATAGTAATAGTGATCCTACTCCTGGGGTTGCTCTGAGGATTAAATAAGTTAATGTATAAAAAAAAATTAAAATAGTGCCTTGCACACACAGTAAACGTAACGTGTTGCCTATTATTTTTGCTAACGCTTTTGCTGTTGTTCAACACTAGCTCTCATTTTCATCAATACAGATTAGCCATGGTAATTCTATCTTCTGCAGCCCTTCCCACAACCAAGTTCTCTTCTGAATAATCACACTAGGGTCAGATCAGTTTAATGAATTGTTTTGCAGAAATTATGTGGTTTTATTCTTTGCTAGGTATAACTCTAAGTTTTTTTTGCACTCTGAGGTCAAGTTCTCACACTGTGAGGATATTTAAGTCATGATAAACATTACCCGGCAAGAGAGTCATGACCCTTTGAATTTCAGTTAAAGTGCCTTTATCCCATAAAATATTTTTTTGAAAAATTTAAAAAAGATTTATTCTAGCAAAAACTTTTAGTGGAGTCTTTTAGTCATCATTATAGTTGGAGTTAACTTGAAAAAGAATGAAATAAAATGCAAGGGATTTGGGCAGATTGATGTCAGTACTGCCTGGAATTAATTCTTTTCATTAGCGTTAAGATTAGCCCCTTTAAAATGATGAAAGGTTTTGATTAATCCTAGAATTCTGAGTCTCCACTTTTGGGAAAGGCAGAAAAATACTGAAGTGATTTTTGTTAGAGGGGTTTGCTAAATGAAGCAATTTGTCAGATTTTACTTTTATGAGCTGACTGGCAAACATTTGAGAAGGGAGGGTGATTTTTAGAGGCTGTGCTGCAGCAGATTCCTCAGCGAAGTGCACATCCTGTGATATTTCCCTCTCTCTTCCCCGAACAGTGAAACTGTAATTAAACACTAATATCAGCTGCTCCATTTCTGTGATCCTCAGAGCTCATGGAGTTAGAATATACGTATTAAGAAGGAGAAAATTTTCCATTTGAGATCTAGGATAATAAAGAGTGATGGAAACTGTGGCTTTGCAGAATATGGATATATATAAGCCCATACATCTAACCACCATGATATATCGTCTCTATTGGAACTTGGGAACACAGTCCTTTTAATGGTGTGCAATTTAAAAAAACACAAACAGCTTAGTCACATCATCTGAGTTCAATTTAGTATGTTTCTCTTTGAGGAAGAGCAACTAATTATATATATATATATATATATATATATATATACGTGTATATATATATATGCAGGATATAATTGATACATACAGATTGGGTAATTTTCAGGGTTTAAATAAAAACAAATTTATAAAGATGTGGACAGGGTATAGGGAAAGTACAGGGGTAATGCAGTATTATTAGACTAGTAAGAGGTGAGGGCAGTGCCTTTCCAGCCCTGGGTCTGAAGTGGCAAGAGAGGTAAGCAATTACTATAATCCAGGAGTGGGGAGGAAGAGGAAGAGAGAGAGAGAGAGAGAGAGAGAGAGAGAGAGAGAGAGAATATGAATATGAATGTTGAGAACCAGCTATGTGAAGAGGGCCTCTGACAAGAGCTGTGACCTCTGTTCAAAGTCAAATGATGTTACCAAATCAGAGCAATCCTGTAGGGAGGGAATGGAAGAATGCTCCAGGCTCACTCTTCTTTCCTGATCTCATGCTAGTGGTCTGGTATGAATATAGTATGAAACCAGAGGGCAAAGGAGGCTGTTCACATGCTCTATACAGGCAGGAGTGCATCTAGCATTTGTTTTTGACACCCATAACAGATCCTTTTTAACACCCCTCCCCCTGCTCTTATAGGACAAAATAATTTTCAATATTAATAAGTAATAATCATTGTTTTGATTCATCTTTAAGTTTTACAACAATATATTCACAATTTAAAATGACTAAATTATCTAAAATTTGTATTTACCAAACAAAAATATTGTACTTTGCAGTTCACACCGTAAAGTGTTTTAAATTTTAAACAAGAATTAAACATTCCAAGTAGCCATAAAGAACGACAGAATGGATGTAACTCAAGTTTTTGGTTCTCTCTTTTGACAATTACTCTTTAAACAAGGAACAGCTTCTAGAGGCTGGAGGCACGAACTGCTCCCATAGCAAGCTTCAATGGTTCTGAACCCTTAGAACTTATCCTGGAAAGGAGTGATTATAGCTGACTGTCCGTGTGCCAGGGCTGACAGTTTAAAGGGAAGCTCTGTTAATTAATGCCCATGTAGAATACAATGCTTTTAAAAAGTAAATCTTGAGAGAGAGAGAAAGAGAGAGAAATAATTTGAGACCTACATGTATATTATTAAAACTGCAGCAATATTAACACCACAACAATTTTAGCCATGGTGTTAATAATAAGCAGGTTGATTTGGGGTTAGTTTATTATTGTCTTGAAATTCTTCATAGTTAATCGTGTTATTGTTTGTACCAGGGCACAGAGCAGGATAGGGAAGGATTGAGAGTGAATCTGGAGGGGCAGCAGCAAGGCAGCTTGCCAAGGACATTAGGTTATAAATCAAGAACTTTCCAAGTCACTCCTTGTCTGTCTTCATGAAGCTGTCAATCTTGTTAGCTTCCTGTCCTTACAGATTTGTGACAGCCATGTACTTGAGGCAAGTGCTTCAGTGGGACTTATTATAACAAGATAAAGGAAGGACCCATAATTCTATATCACAAATGAAAACCTTAGAATGTCTTCTCTTTTTGCTGCAAGACTCCTTCCTAGAGCAACGCAGCAAATGCCTTTCTGGGATCATTTTATTCTACACTTTATTCATATACGCTTCCTTGGGTGCCTCCAACCCTTGCCCAAGTGCCTCCATTTATATGCCTTTCTATTCTCACTTCCACATGTCATGAGGACATGCTGGATCCTTTTGGCTTTCTTTTCCCTGCCCCCTTCTTGGCCATCTCTGTTTCCTTCTTTCTTTACTGAACCAGACATGAATTTGTTCTGGGAACTTTTAGTAATCTATGGAAAAGGTTGTTAAAAGGCTTCATGTCAGATGTTCGGTTGCTTAGTAACTCAGAGAACCTCCTGCCAAGTTTATGTTCAGAGAATTAGACAAACCGTCCAGTCCTCACTGTTCTCATGCCTGGGCTGCATCAACTCTCCAGTTCAACTATGTCTGAGGAGATCCCCACAAAGGCACAGAAAGGCTCTGAGCCTCCCCAGAGCAATGAGGCTTGAGGGCAGAGGCTGAGGCTACATGACCTGCCCTGAAGGGGAACCTTAGGAGGTTGACCTGAGCAGAGAGGTGCAGGCATGTATGCAGAACTCCTAAAACTGATATTCACTGTATATCGGTGAGGAGGTTTGAGATTTCCTGGGTTTCTCTGTTTCTTCTTTTGTCCTACTTTCTGGTATCTCTCAATCTCATTCCAGCTCCTAATGGTTTTCAGGAACCCCATAGTTTTAGTCTTAAAGGCTATTTAACAAATGGTACCAGGCAGCCTTACAGCAATGGCATAGGACTTATCTCTATTTGCTAGTCTCCACAAACACACAACAAACAAAATCCCCAAAGATTCTGGATTGGGAGTTATAAATCTGGAGGAAACAAGGTTTTTACACTGGTAGGTAGGATAAATCTAGATGAAATAATTGCTCTTGATGACTACTAGGAGCTGAGGCACCAGAAACACCCCAAGGTCCAGCAAAATGTTTCCTTGCAGGACTGCAGATGGTATCTATTGCCAGATGATATTCAGAAAAGTGCCAGATGATTAATCTCTTTCTGGGGATGTCAGAATCCTCTATTACATGCACAAATCACTGGCCTTTTAACACCCTAAAACTGTAACACAGAGGAGATTGAAAAACTTCTGAGAAGATAGTTGTCACAGCATGAATAAAAATTACTGATTGGCATAGCATTGCTAGTGGTGGGGAGTGGGTGGCTGGGCGGGATCTCCTCCAAGACTCTGACTGGCTGGGAGCCAGGATTAGTCAACTGGAAATGAACAGGGAATGAGGGAAAAAGAACAAAGTCTGTTGAGGGAGACAATAAAAATCTTACTGAGTCTTCAAATATTGCATTGTCTTATAAAAGTATTCCTTGTATTATTTGTAAATTAAACTTTAAAATGCCTGACTCAATTGGGCTAGCTACTTAAAAATTATTAAAGTAAGGCATATTTCTCAGATTAGCAATAATATTTGTGTAGAAAGGTTTACAGACAGGATGGTTTTTGGTGAGGGTTTTAACTATTGGGGGCTCATTTAATTTTCAGTGGATTGAGGAGGAACCTCTCTAAACATAAGGATGACAACTTGAGTGTTGGCTTTGGAGTTTTTCCTAAGAATACAAGTAAATTGAGTATGACTTGACTTTAGTCTGTCATTGTAATCAGGGTTACTAATTATACTTTGCTGTAATTTAAACATATCTCCAAACAGCATATGTACAGAAGGAAGATGATCATTTTTGTACCTTCACTCTCATGGCCTTGGAGTAGGAATGTGGATCATGGCTCCATGGACAGACATTGGTAAAGGACGGAGCTCTCTTATCCATGGAGAGGATGATGCTGATGAGGCTGCATTGTAGGATGATTAGTTGATACAGTCAATCAGGATTAGTTCATATACGCAATCTAATACAAAGAATGCCCCTTCCTTTTGAAAATGCCGGCTACCTAAATGACTAGGATGTGTTTGAAGGGAGTTAGGTGCAGGCTTAGAAATATTTTGGGGACTATGTGGGTGATAAAGAAGCCCAGAACTATTGAACTGAAAATGATGAATTAGAGAGAAAAATACTTTTTTTCCTTTAAAATCTAGACCAATGGGTAAAAGTTACAAAAGCAGACTTGGGTACTTTTCTAGCTAATTTACAGTTGAACCATCTTCTTCAAAAAACAGTAGCCCCTTATCCATGAACATGTTCCAGGAGTCTCACAGCGGTGATTCCTTCCTTGGGTGAGAGGTTGACAGGTGACTTCTGAGGTTCATTTCTATCTGAAATCGTGTGGTCCCCATAAAAGGATTTTTTCTTACATTCACTTATTGATATAGACTAATTTGAAACTGACATTAAGATTTGTAAACAGTATCTAGGATCTACAAGGACCCAAATGTGCCAAAAAGAAAAAAG